>CAJNSZ010000012.1:1423729-1488939 GCA_905329745.1 Rotaria sp. Silwood2
CGTTAGAAGCATATTTTGTTTTTGCAAAAACGCAACGTGTTAAATGCTTAGTCATCATGAATAAAATGATCATAACTTTTCATAACTACGACACAATTTCAACCATTTTTTTTCAGATGATAGCTCTTATCATTCTCTACAAAACTGTATATTTCAATCAACTGTCTATATATGTATTAATATAGATAACGTCAATTTACAGAGAGGGGTCGAAACTTATGGACCACCCTTTATATATATAATGTCTCTCTTCATGTCCACTCGTTATAATTGCAAGTATAATATTTATTTTTCATTCCCATTTCACTATTTTCATGCTTTTCTAAAACTATATTGACTCTTTATTCTTCTTCAATGAACATACCTGAAACCTGACTAAAGATAGGGATAATGAACAAGAGAAGAAACGGCTGTTACAATGCGGTCATTTTTTCATACAAGCATAGAGATATCATTTGGAAACGAAATACCAATCTGCTAATAAGTTTTTTTTAATCTTTTACATAGTTTGACAGCTTCTGTAAAGAGCCATCGATTGGGTCATAGAGTGGGGCGATATTCTATCTCGTTAGACTATGAATGGAAATAGAGTCTGTAATAGATGCGATTCGCTTGTATGAGTATTTGACCCTTAAGATATAAAAAGTTCCACTACAAGCAATTAAATATTCGATTAGTTTGATTTAAACAGTAAAACATTTATGAAGCTAAAGGAGACTATTAAAGTAAGGTATACTCGAGGTTCTTGGAGAAATTCAGCTTGGTTTTTGATGATTCTATGAGTTCGAACAGAGCCATACGATAATGAAATGGATGCAAATGTTATCATTATTCATTTACACGAGTCAAGCACCAAATTGTTGCAATTAAATATATATACGTAAAATAAATTCTTTCTGAATAGAAACCTACGCTCAGTCATTTTCTTTGGTTCTTCTGTTTTGTGTTTTCATCAAATCAAATGATGGTGCATTATGATTTTCACTTTAATACATACATTGATTAGACAACATGAGAATGAGTCAAATACTACTAAGCAACCATTCGGTCATTTTACTACTGACTAATTATGTTTAATTTAAAAAAATGGAAATCTGAATTGACACGTCATTGTTGCTTCACAAATACATACATATCTCACATGAGAGTGTATAATCGTCTTCATAAAATTATTTTAAAGCAAAGCGATTAAAACATTAATAATTGTGACACAGGTGAATGAAAGACAATATTTAGTAACATTCATGGAATTCTTTAATGATATCTTAAGCTAAAAAAAATTGAAAAAAGATTTACAATAAGAAAATATATGGATAGTACCATTCCTATCAGCAAATATATTGCTTTTTAACTCTTTATTGTAGTCTTATAATTTGTTTCATATCCACTGCCGGAAAACGTCATCAATAATAATATGATATATGTGTATCAAAAAAGTCAATATTACATGGATAAATATTTATAGTTATATGATGTATTATACATCAGAAGAAGAGCGTCGAACAGTAATCGTTGGGACTGCTAGAAGATATGATTGATCTGATTATTCAAGTCTAAAAGCAAAAAATCTTTGAATGTTGTCTACAATAAATCCTCTATCTGAAACAGTTACAGAACTTTTCAGTAATCTGCACTTTTTGCATAGCGTAAACAATTCTAATTCACTGATGATGTTCTCAAACTCTTACACTTAGCTATGTGATGCTTGAATAATTTTCAAAAGAATGTATCCGTTATATCATTCATCCAACTACATGGCTATTCGAGCAAATAACAAATAAACCATGAGTTATTTGAACAACCAGCTAATACAGTAATGTGATCATAAAAAACTCAAAGTTCGTGTAATATATCACATCAGATTTACATCATATTAAAAGTAGGATGAGGCAAAACAAAGATGTAAGTCCATTGATTGCAATAAAACAGTAATATTAGTGTTTTTGATGAGAGATTTTTCTGTAGAAAAGACTCCATATATTTGAGATATTATCGATCAGAAACGATAAAAATGTTAGATATTACAAATGAAAAATACTTATTTGTTTATGGAATATGAATAAATATGTGATGCACTCAACGCGAACAGAGCAGTGCAGAGAAGTGATGAATTAGGTACCGGCATTATACTTCGTTTTTCTGCCATTACTTCTATGGAAGAAATATGTTTTTCCGTGTATTAATGACAAAGGACAAACAATGTTCATTGACATATTTCAACAGAATGAAATTGAGAGTATATTATCAATCAAAGAAAAAGATGTTTTATTAAGTCGACTAATGTTGTAGAAAGTGACAGACAAAATAAAATTATCAGTATGCTTGTTTTGTTATCGCTATCAATAACTTGAACACACTTAAAATAATCCAAAGACTATTTTTCTTTACGCGAAAAGAAAACATTGAAAATAGAACCAATTAAAACTTTTTGTATAATGCATTTTTTTTCGATTACGATCTTGTACAAGAATAAACAGAATACTATTTTAATGTTCACCCATCATGTTTTCAATCAGTATGGAAAACGAGTTTGTTTTATTTTTGTAAAAGACGCACATTATCAAAGACAGATTAGTTTGAGTACTGTAAAAGAATAACTATGTATTGATTCGAACTAAACTATCGCTATGATAGTATATATATATATCGAATACTTTATCAACGGATTTTGCAACAGGTTATACTGACAACTTAAATAAATCAATAGAGATAAATATACTAAAGTGCTCTTAATGAAAAAGAGTTCGTCTTTTTCATGGTTATAATATAATATTCAATATACTCTCTCATATTGACATATAAATGTATATATATAGTCTAGTCAGTAACGATTATGTAATTACAACATATTCTATGTTCTTGTAAAGTGATGGTGCAATTATTATTTTTGTTATTCTCATAGATAAAGATAAACGGATATCAGTTCTACACCCTTTTTACCTGTGCTGAAAGTAAATATTCAAACAACCAAATTAATCGAAAAATATTATGGAAGGAAACAGCAGAGAAAATATATCTTATTTTGTTTTGTTCAACATTCTCTTTAATTTTTGGTAATGCATGCTCTCATTAAATATACCTAATCATTTTCATCTTTCAGCTTTTAGAAAAGCTCACTTCGAATTCATATATATATATATTGGCACATTATCAGTTTTACAAGATTTCGTCTTCATCTTTTTTAACCTTACATTTCAATATATGTAGTTAGCTCTAGTAAGTTGAAAAAGCATAAGTGCAGTCACATTTACGTTGTTTTAATTTCATCAGCTTATCTATTATTCCATTGAAATCGTGGTTAGGACTGGCAACATTGCATTATCTTTGCAAGTGAAGTCAAACCAAAAAATGAATTTAGTTCAAAAGCGCTCCCGGATAATCTTGATTGACGAACAAAAGGTCTTGTAACACTGGTCAAGGATTATTCAGATTCTTCACATGTTGCTGGAATTGTTATGGTTGGTAAATAGATTGCGTGTTTACGCATCTCTATATTATAAGTAGTTGTCTTTCTGTCATGAGAAAATTGATAGATAATAAGAATAACATGTAAAAAAAAGCAATCTATTTATTATATAGTATTAAAATTTAAACATTCAAAAGTTCAAAGTAAAGTTTTTAATCCATTTTGTTTCAAGGACATCTTTTACTGCTAAATAAAATCATCAAAAATATATTAGCAAGAACTTTCGCAAAATATTGTAAAACTAATAGCCAAGAGAACGTTCTAGTTGAATATATTCGTATTGGTACGAATATTCTACTGCGTGTTTGTACTTTTTATTATACTGTAGAAACCATTGAGAGCCTCCATGCAATTGAAACTGAAAACCTACAACGTGAAAGTGTTGCTCGTGTAATTGACTGTTGTGCCAAAGACATAATTACTTCTGAATGTATACGACTAATGGATGGTATATGCACTCATGACGATTATCCCACGGTTCTTGGCATCTGTGAAGACAATGCTTGTAAACCATTTGCTTCTGTATGCTTAAAACCACTTACCGATCATGTTATGCTTTCTTTTCATCGACTACCTGTAAATAGTTCGATACACTCGATCATTTTCGAGAGCAAGATGATAATGCATTATTACTATTGATACAAAAATCAACATTACTTATTGGCCTTGATGCGTCTGAAAAGTCATTTTCCAATTACGAGGGTGGTAAGCGCAACTTTATTCGAATCTTCGACAAAAGAGTATTGCATAACAGAAAATATAACAGAGAAAAAGATACATTTATCTTTTTGAATGAATATAATGCTGTTTTTTAGATTATGTCCATCAAAACATTTACTGCAAAAATCGGGTTTGAGTCAAGACTATGTGCATCATGTAGGTTCGAATGGATTATGAATATCCTGAAAAGAGTTCAAGCCCATAGTTTATTGCTGATAACATGTCCATTTTTACGGGATTATATTAAAAAATATTCTAAAAATGTAATATGTCGACAGAAATAGCCTATGAGTTCGAATTCTTTTCAAAGTATTCATAATTCAATAATATATACATGATTAATTTCTGACTGTAACTGATGCACCGTTCAATTAAAACTTTCTCATCTAATTGTCTAATTAATAGTTTCTTATGAGAACATAAAAAACCATGGTTTGACCAAGCTAAAAGTCAATTATATTACATTCATTCCGTTTAAATTTAGTCAAATATTTAGAAGCAATTTTTGAATTTTTAGCTGGTTAGTATCTCGTGTTATAAATATCTAAACATATATGATGAGATTAGCATTTCAATTTCGATGAATTCAACAGAATATTTATTTTTTCCTAATTGACTGCATAGTTGAAAAAAAGTAAGAGGTATAATTAAAATTAAAATACATCTTGCGCTTGCAATAGTGTCACTTATTAAAATAGTTTATTCACATTGTCATACTAATATATAACGATAAGCATTGTTATATAGTCAGAGTTAATTGAATGAATTCATCAATAGGTATTTACAAAGAAAAGAATTGCTCTCAAAGTACTGATACACATGTTTTACAATTAGTCGACTATGGAAATACAGAAAGTGGAAAACCATATTGGATTGCCAGAAATAGTTGGGATTTGTTGAAATACTATGCATTAAATAAAGAATCAAACATTAAATTCTCGGCTAGGATAAGATTGGGGTGAGAATGGTTATATTCGAATTCTTCGAGGAGAAAATATTTGTGGTATTGCATCACAAGTTTATCGACCCGTAGTTTCGACAAAAACCACAACAGCAGATCCTATGTCAACAACAAGGTCTCAAGCTAGTAAATTTTTTATTTTTCATTAAATAAGTTCTTGTTTGTTGCTATTTCATTTCATTTCATTTTATGGTGATGTTTTCAAGAAAAAAACTATACTTGCTTTGCTTTTTATTGTAAATTTGTTGTTTAAAACCAAAGTGTTAATCAAAAGCTTTAATCAAGAATCAATATGAATTAAGAAAAAGAAATAATTAAATGAAATATATGTACAACAATTATACATATAATAGTTCTTTCGAACTGCTCAGAATTTATTTAACCGTATTAAAAACCGTTATATTGCTCAAGTAGACGAATAAATTATTCAATGACAAAAAATAAGAAAAACTATATTGCATATTGATTTGCAAAAATTTCTATTTCGCGAAACTAGCAGTTAAACAAAAACGTTGGTTTAGATTGTTTTGTCGTTGTTCACTTTAATAGTTTTATTAACAAAACCAAAAACCTTATTCAAAATCAAGCAAACTAACTGACAAATTTTTTCGCTTAGAAAAAAATGATTTAAATAAGTCTTGACAACGATATAATTCAGTTTGTTTTTCTTTAATGACAACCAATATCATTAAACATTCATCTGATTGTGCTAAATGTGCTGTTTGTCAATGTCGTTGTTGTATAAATAAACGTACAAAATGTTCACGAGTAAAAAAGTCTCTTATTCAATCAGATATACAACACAATGATTATGAACGTCGTTGTTTACTTATTCTTGTACGACATGGAATGAGTCAAGATGAAGTTGATAAACGTTTTTCTGGATGGAATGATTGTGATCTATCAAATATTGGTAAACAACAAATGCATCGAACAGGCCAAGCGCTTCATCAAGCAAATTTTCCCATTGATATATGTTTTACAAGTGTTCTTAAACGTGCAATTAAATCTTTATTTATTATTCAAGAAGAAATGGATTATTTATGGTTACCTGTATATAATATATGGCGACTTAATGATCGTATGTTAGGTAATCTTACTGGTTTTCATCGTGACAGAGCTGAAGCTTTATTTGGTCAAAATCAAATTAAAGAATGGCTAACACAAGCTGAATCAGCACCTTCTCTACTTGAAGAATCGAGCGTATTACATCCTCGATTGAATTATAAATATCGTAATATCTCGTCAATTGTTCCATCGACAGAAACACTCAGTGATATCCGAAAACGACTTTTACCGTTCTTTTATGATCAATTATTGAGTAATTTATATTTTGGTAAAAATATTCTCGTTGTTACACACGAAGATATAATAAAAGCAATTATTCGTCTTTTGAATAATTATACTGTAGATGAATTTGTTAATCAAGAAATACCAATTGGTATACCAATTGTATTTGAATATTCATTAAATACAAATGAATTATTCAATGCTTATTATCTTTCATCCACATTACTCGAAAATAATGTAGATAATCAATATCAATTATTTCCAATAGGATTTGGTAATAAGAAATTAACAACAACGAAAGATATCATCAAACAATATACATTGTCGAATATTGATTCGAAAACTTTTCAAGAAAAATCAAGTCTTCATAATAAAAAAAATTCAGTGGATACAAGCGATCCATCAATTGATACAGATAGTAAGCTTTCGAAATTAAATGTCATAGACATACATATTTAATGAATTTCTTATTCAGATATTTTTGATATAAATAATTCAAGGGTAGTTGTTTCCCTGAATGATCAACAGCAAGATAAAAAAGAATCTGAATCTTCAATACTACCAACAACTGGCATTAGCTTGCATGAATCAGCTACATCTATATAATTTGTTTTTTTCACTACACAAAATCGTTGCATCTTTCTCTATATAGTCAAGCAAATTAAAACGATGGCGTATTAATTCAAGATGTTAATGCTTTTTCAGACAATGCTAATGCTGCTATTTCATCAAGTCGAAAATCAGATTATATAATAAAGAAAGATAAAAACTGCTGTTCATCTGCTTCTTCTAAATTTATACCATCGATCAAAAAATAAGTTATGAAACAAATTACATAAAAACTAGTTAAACGCCATTTATACTATATAAATTATTTTTAAAATCGAAAAACATAAAACAATAACCACTTGCATTTCATCACGTCCTCATGAGATTCAATTTGGCAAAGGAGAATGATGGTGCCCGGAAGTGAGTCCGAGTAGGATTAGTCATATAGAACGTATTTTTGTTGTACATAAATCAATTGAAATAGTCAATGACCGTTACATGTAGATTCAATCTAACTGTGGATGATAATCAGGCCTTTTAAAGTCCTTCAAAATGGTATAAAAAGATTGCGGAAAAATCACTGCCTACAAAGAGATATTCTTAAGGGTGGCAGNAACCACGAAAATCTCTCCAAAAACCGTGTACTGAGCTGGAAGTCTCCTACGAAAGTCTGTAAAAATTTGACCTTTTTTTAAAAATTTATATATATTCTGAAAGAGGAAACTTCGCTGCATCTTTCTATGATAAAAACTCGACTTCGATTACTTTACCAAAAAATGGATTTTCTAAGGGGGGGGGGGGCCCCTTAAGTAGACTATTCTCGATACATGATTTTTTCGCCTAATATTTAGTAGATTTCGATTAGAAAAATACGATTTGAATAATACTAATATAATATTCTGAATCAACATTCAAAACTGAATCCAAGGATCACTTTGGGACACCTTGAGTGAGAGTTTGACTTGACAGAAACCATATTTTTGTTGGGAATTGATTTCTTCAGTCACCGATTCCTATATCCTTTTTTTTCTCAAATAATATTCGAATGTCGTAATTTCAAGTAAATCATATCACCAAAGGAGCCTCGACTCAATCGTAGTAGTAAATGTCATATGACGCAATATTTCATAAATCATCTGAGTAAAATATATACTTCATATTGATACTGTTGATTATCCTTTGAGGGTAGATTAAGATTGCTGTTTTTATTCTTTATTTCAAATATCACTAAAAAAAGAAACCTCTTATCTGAAATGCACTTTCGACAAGGTAATAGAAAAGAGAAAAATTATTATTACTGGTCATGCATTTGTCAAACAATTTATCTCAACATACATCAAAATAAAATCAACATTGTCATGAATAATAACAATGTATTAACCAATGAACAATGGTCAGAAATTTCGGAAGCGATTAATTTAGCTGATCAAACAGGTGATCGTTCTGTACTCAATGGAATATTAAGTTTGTGAAAAAATAAATTTCATCTTTTTTTAAATTTTTCATTGATACTTATTTTTGTCATAGTATCAATTATGAAAAATTTTATTGAATCTCTTGATAATGATGATGAAGATGCTGATTTTCAAAAAAATGACGATGATAATATTGAAAAACAGTTTGTAATTGTATTAATTGAACGTGAACTTGCTGAAATGAATACTATTAATGGTTGGTTTTTAGTTTTAGATACAAAATGAATTGAGGGTTGTTTTTAATTTTTAACATGTTTAGTTTGTCCAAATTGGTGTTGTTGTCGTCGACGAAAAATTCAACCTTTAAATCAAAATACTCATCGATTTTCAGATTATTTAATTAATATAGCACGAGCAATATCATTTGATAGAAATAATAACGGATTTATTTCAAAAGAAATTATACAGTAAATATTTTATTTAAATTTAATATGAAAATATTCATTTGTCTTTAGACGTATCTTTGGAACACAATTGAGTAATGAAAAAATGAGGGAATTGTTGCACTCTGTAGAAACAAATACTGGTAAGATGGGTTAATAGTATTTATTCCATTAATTGTTTTTTTTTCTTTACATGAAATAGATGGAAATATTAATTATAAAGGTATATGTTCATTTTATTTTCTCTTTATATTATAGTTGTAATTTATAGATTTTGCAACATTGATGTTAATTGTACAATGATTACAATCATCTCCGTCTCTTATAAGAAAACTATTTTGTTCTATTGTTTTATTTTTAATAATCAAAATAAAGATATAAAAGAAATCGTCAAAAAACTTTTCTGCAATAGAAAATTCGAATTGAAACAACTTTACTTGTTCATGTTAACTATTTTTTCGATTACACTGATACAAAATATCATATAATATGTTGTAACAAATTGCAGATTGAGAGTATTTGATAAGTATCATAAAAATGATACGTCTTCTGCAATTTTTTTCTCCACACAAAATCAACATCATTAATAGGAGACGTAGTTTCTTTCAAAGATATTTCGTTCCAGATCGTACAGGCTAGGATGAAACTAAAATTTTCGTCCTGTCCTATATCCATCTCTCAATCAGATAGGCAACAAACTAGCAAACGGTTACACCAGAAATTTCACAAGAAGATTTATTCAGTCAACTTGAACCAAGCATTTTCATGGTAAAAAGTCAACGAAGTTGATAAATCAAAACTAGAATATAATTCTTTGCGATCTTAAAAGAAGCATTAACCTGAATTCTCCCGTTTGTTTCGCTAAGCCTGATCTATTAAATCAATACCTGCTACTACTTCAGCTAGTGTGAAGAAACAGTTCTCACGAATCGGTCTAATTATACAAAAAGTTAGTCTTAATCCTAAACAGTTGAATAACATTTTAGTGAGTAAGACAATGCACAATAAATATAATACTTTTATAGAAACATTTGTTTTTTTTTGTGGTTTTGTATATTATTTTCTTTTTCTCTGTATCATTTTTTTTGATCAAGTACTTTTTCATTGTTCGATTTGCTTTCTTGATAGCATCCATTGTGTGTTAAAATAATAATGATAAAACCAGACCAATTCATATTTTTTATCTTTATTTCCTATGATGAGCACATCATTAAAATAATAATTCAAAGTATGTCTAGAGTTTTTTTCTGTATTTGTCTTTGACATAATGCTAATGGGCTTTTATTTATTTGAGTAAAATCAATTGAAATATGATTGACAATACCATAAGTGTTGAATACTACATGTTTATTTGACTTTATACAACCGAGATGTTATTTTCGTCTGATGTTAGTTGTTTGTGACTACTATCAAATTTTTATTATTTCTAATTTTCTCCAAATAAATAAAACATGTCGACTTTAAAGTGAAAGGTTTCGATGTTTTGAATGTTAGTATTTGAAGTTGAACTCAAAAAACAATCATTCTATTCTAAGTAAATGAGCACAATGAAATATATCGCACTCAGTTTAGAAACAATTTCTAAATAAAGTGAAGTACTGCCTCTCAAGGTCTAAATAGTGTATAATTAATCTCGCAATAGTATTAATATTACTATAGTACAGAATTTCGACAACTACAATTCATGATTACATAGAAGAATAGTTTTATTAAATTAAAATTCTTTTTTTTTCCTCAAAAGTTGAGACTAATCCACAATGTCCATATAGTGATCATATTTGTAACTCTTGCTCTAAAATAAATCAATTATTAATATTATGTTTTAATTAAATATGAATTATTTTACTTGGACGAATATAGTCAGATAGACATAAAGTATTCCACGCTATCCTATCATTTTGCACAAGTGTACATAGAAGTCGAATGAATCTTGGATCATACGGAGCAGGATGTAAAGTTTTAACTATGTTATCATCAAGCTCATAGAATAACTTGTTTTTTGAATGGTCTTTAATAGATGACAATGACTTATTTATTAATCGCAGTGATAACCTCAATAAAAGTTATGTTCTAAACATCAAAAGTATAGATTAAATAACCTTACCGAAAAGTTTCGTCAGATTCTATAGGTAACGAATTCAGATTTAGTTGAATTGGATTTACGGCTTCAGTATTTTTGTTTGTGTGAGCAGGTAAGAGCTGTATATCTTCACATGGATAGAAAATTCGCTTATCATTAACTTTTTCTTCTCGCACAACAGCGACCATTAAATACAAGGGTTTCGCTAATCGATGGTATGTAGAAATGTAAGATTTTGGGATCTAGTATAAAAAAAATAAGTCGATCATCAAAGAGAGTTGTTAAAAAAGTTTATACGAGGTCTTCTGATTCATATCATTTGTTCAGTATTTTATCTAGCGTGGGGCTGAGGAGACGATACCCTTCCGGGATTTGTCGCTATTGTGTCATATGCTGCGTATCTGTGCTCCCAAAGTAGTTATTCGCTCTTCTACAGTTTTAGGTCGTTCCTTCAGAAGAGAAAATTTGAATAAAATGCTGAATATGGTAACATTAGAATCTGAAAGTGCTTAGCTCAAACACTACAAATGAGTGAGAATATTTCTATCTTAATTTGTAATATGATCCTTTATTCTATTTCTAGATACATGTCAATTAAGTGCGATAATGAGAGATCTTCTGTGCTGCAACTAGAGGTATTAGCTGATCAGCTTAGCCGTCGCTACGACACAAACATAAAAAGTTGGTTTTTAGCAATTTACAATGTCCTAAATCAGTTTTTTAAAATGTTACCGTCTAATTTCTTGTCAATAAATTCTGTACCATCGTTTTCTCTCTTTTTCATTTCAAAACTTTGTGAAGTTATGAGAACTTTTAAAAAAAGCGAAAAATTTCAGTCGCCATCGATCAATACATTGGCATACGCTTCTAGTTGCAAAATAGATGCGTTTGAGATCAAGATTAGCAGTGCAACGGTGACAATAACTATACCTACGGTTATCGCTCGTCTATGATAACTCTAGGCACGATTACCATTTTTTCGAAAAGGAGAGGGTTTTTTGAGAAACTAACGGTTTCTCATAAAGGTTGACGAAAACAAATCATGGTTGGTAAATCTGAATTTGTAATCGGCTTCTCTAAATCCTATACTTGCTTTCATGATCTACTCTCCTGCAACAGGTTTTTCTGATGTGAAAAAACTTAGCATACAATTTTGAGAAACTGATTGTATCTTCTGATTCCTCGATCCTGATTTTCTTTCGTCAACCTTTATACGTCAACCTTTATATAAAAACAGTTATTTTCTCAAAGAAAAAAACTTTTCCTTCATGAAAAACCGATGAAAATTGGTAATCATACCTACGATTATCGGTTTGAATCGGTGAAACAGTGGCGGTACACCGGCGAATAATCGTCATCGTTGCATCTCTAATCAAGATTATAACTGCTGTAAAATAAAGAAGTATTGAAAGATATTTGAAAGTATGGCTTAAACGATTTGACCAAATGGTGATCTAATTTTGAGTTCAAAAGCTAATACGTTGAACTATTAATTACGAAGGTATGCGAATATCTAAACCAAATCTTCATCGTTAATACTTACTTTTATTCGAGGCAAGATACTTTGTCCTTTATCTGCTGTTGTCTTGAATCCTTGAATACGCATAACATATGGTGACCGACTTTTGTCTATAAATTCATCAGAAATATCTGTATCGTATTGTGTTTTTTGATAAGGATGGACATCATGCACAAATTGTAATGAAGATGATAATGGCAATAGCGTCGTCGGTTGTGCTATTTGATCAGGAAGATGTAAGGTAAGATCATCTGAATTTTGTTCATAATAACTTGTACATGATGTTCCTACTGGGAAAGGTTCGATACTGGGAGGTTGTCTTACAACAGTATCTACAATGTTTTGAACAGCTGCTTGCGCCTCATGATTGCTACTTTTACTGAAATCTAATTCATTGTTATGAGATGGAAATAATGTGTCCGAAATAGTTTCGGTAATTGATGTATCGGAATCACATATATGTCTTTTTATATCATCGTTTGATGATAGTGAATTTATTTGATTTACAACAATCAGTGATGGAGGAGAATTTGTCGAATAATCGAACTCATATGATTGGCACATATCTGCGTTTCCTGTGGCAAAAATAAAAAGGTATCCTTTATTAAAATCTTCTCTTGTTTGCATAACAATTTTACCATCTGCTGATGTTGAAATACACCATTCTTCGGGATTTGAGGGTTTGTCTTCTTGATCCTGAATCAAATTGATCTCTTCTGATGTTCCATTTTCGTTATCAATAGTATTCCATCCGAATAATAAACCTTGTGCAGAATCGTTCGATTTTGCTTCCTTTTCACATCGATCAAGATCATAGCAATCTTAAATAAGCAGTTGCAGTTTAAATCTTTTTAAGGCTACATACTGTATAGGTAGTTTGTAAAATGTCTAACACGGGTGTAAGTTATACAAAATATCTCATATTCTAGCCCGCATAAGTGATATTCAGCTGTTATATAGATTGTAATCGTTCTTTGAAACAGCTATGTTTTTCCGCAACTAGATATGCCACTGTATGACATGATTATAATAATTAACTACTATCGATCTGTTTTCAAAATGTAATTATTTCACTGTTTTTTGAATAACCTTTGATAGGAACATCATAGAGACCTGCAATTTTCACTATTCACGAGAGAAGGTTCGTAGGCATTCAAGTATGTCGAATTTTGGTTAATGAACAATTGACCAATTATGTGAATTCTTGATGCAGATTTTTCCGAAATGATATTCTAATGTTAATTTACCTTCAATTCAGACTTTTAATATCGCTAATCGATACAAAATGCTTTTCTTTCAATTTACATAAAGCCGACATTCCTAGCTTGTTCCATTCGAGAATTATAAGATTTTACCTGAGACCTCAGATTTCAGTCGATTGGCCTGTGATCGCTCAAGAAAAAAAATACGTAGGCAGGAATAATTCACCATGTTTGATCGAATAGTGATATTTGTTTTTACTTTCGAGATGTCGAGTCTTTCATTACATGGAAGTTGATGGTCGAATTTCAGAAATTTTGCAATAAAACAGTTAGGCCATTCCAAAACTAAAAACAAATATCACCATTCGACTCAACATGGTGAATTACCTCTACCTAGTTGCTTTTCCACGTGAACACAGGTTACTTAACTGAAATCGAGAATCTTAGGAAAAGTCTTATAACTCTCTCAAACGAAACAAACTGAGAATATCGGCCTTATATAGATCGAAAGAGAAGCATTTTTTCTATCGATTAGCTCTATTAGAAGTCTAAATCAAAAGGAGAATAGCTCTAGAATATCATTTTTGAAAATCTTCACGAAAGACTTATCTGATTGGTCAATTGCTGATTAATCGACTTCAATGCATTTCGATGGCTCTGGATCTTCTCTCTTGAATGGTGCAAACTGCACACCTCTATGATTTTTCTATCAACAGTTATTCAAAAGGCAGGGAAGCACATTATATTTTGAAATGGGTAGTATTTTTTCAGTTTTCTTTCGGTATTGTTTAGAATATAATTCTTTCTATAATGTTATACTGCTTATTTAAACTTACCTGATGAAAAATGATTTGACAAAATATCACCGTAAAGATTGCTTATAGGTGTACGAGGTAATCGTTCGTGTAATTCCTGCAAATATTCATCGTCTAATACAATGGTATCGTTGCAACATTCATCGTAGACTTGAACTTCGAAAGTATCTGCACTAATACCGAATGATTCTCCAATTGTGTCTTTGATACAATTTAAAGACATATTTGAGTTAAACAAGAAATGATAAAATTTGTGGTTGAATCGAACATGAAGATTGTACGAAGCCATATACCGAATACAACAATTATTTTTGTATATATTATATTCAGCAAGTGTCCAAACGTATATGGATGTTTTCCTTTATCTTGGATAGTATTTTGTTTTATACTTTATAGACAATATAATGAGTTTGAATATTTCAATCTGTTTTTATGGTGATGAAATTGTAATGTTTTCTATCGTTTTACGTTCTTGTACTTTTTACTTGATGCACAGAAAGGTGAAGACACCAGCTTGAATATTCCTGCACATTTTCCTACGAGTAGAAATTTGTTTTTTTTTTCTTTTTCTTTCATTCTCGCCCATATGAAACGATAAAAAACAAGGGAGAAAGGTAGTCAATATCTTGAGTATTCGTGCTCTTATTTTTTACAAATGAAATTTATTTATTTTTGTTTTTCTCGTTCTTGTTTATTTGTAAATGCAAATTCAAATGATTCAGTAGGAAAAAACATTTGATTGGTTCGAAATTTGCATACGATGAGCTGAAGTTTTCCATCGCTATCATCCCTAAACGTATGTATGAGATTCAGATGTATCGCATTCATATTAACAGACGAGAAGAATAAGGTTGCAACGTCATGGAAGTTAATACAAAATTAAATATTCTCAATTGTCATCGTAAAAAAATATGTACTTATAAAACACCGAAACTTACCGGAATAACAAAAAGGAAAGATATTGAAAATTTCATCTTAAAAAAGTGTAAAAATTTTAAGCCTCCATTTGACATTCAAATTTATGATAAAGACGATGATTTTGTTACTTTGGATGATGATTATTTGGAAGACTACAATCCTTTTAAAGCTACAACAATCGACACAACTACTGTTCAATCAATCAATTCACCAACGCCAACGGTTATAGTGCAAATTATCTTATTAAGTAAGTCAGTTAGCAGCAAGTTGGTTTTATTCTCTATAATCATAAATCTTTCTTCTCTAGATTATGCGTCCAACTCTATTATTGATCAAGAATTCATGCAGACTGAAGAAAGTTTGTTTCCATTCAAACAGTTATGTATTTTAATCGATAATTTTATTTCATAGTTTTGGAAACAGCCACCCAAAAAAATGAACATACCCACCAAATTGATCAATCTATATCGATTTCAAAACCGCAAACATGTTCTATTATTCGCTTATCTAACGATCCAAAAATAGGTTTTATTCCTGATTATAATGTCAATAGTGAACAAAGAGATCAGTACCCTTGTGATCAAATAAATGTCAGCACAGGACATATTGTCGGTACACTTAGTATGATTCAAGCTCCAAAAAATTCAGCAAATACATATAAAAGTGTATTACCTCGATTTAAAGTAAACCTATTTAACAAAATCATGTACTTACGATTTAGAGATTTAACGAAGACGTTGCATTGTCCACTGGCATAGTGTACTATCGGTGAAAGTAGTGCGCTAGTCTGAACATGTACGCTTAGATTAATGGTGAACATATGATAAAATTATGGTGATCTTCGATTTTTTCAGTCGAGAGGTCATTTAAAAAAAATAGCTAAATTGTATAAAAAATAGACTAAGGTTTACAGTGTCTAGGAATTCGAATCTATAGAAAGTCTATCGAAATTCTTGAGTTCGATTTTCTCATTCGAGCAAGGATTAGTTCTTACGGTTAAGTGATGTTTTATGAAACTCAACTATTTTCCTGAAATAGACCTCCTTGGACCGAGAACGTCAAAAGGAATCTAAGAACACCATTATTTTATACGTGCATGTCTAGGCCAGTGCATTGGTGATCACCGTCACTGGTGCATTCTTAATACGAGTGCTGCCCTTTTTTATTACTCATAGATTTGGCATAAGGACATTAAAAATAGAACGGCTCACGTCTGGACTTTGCTTGTTTTCATTATATTGGACGTGTGTCAATTGGATAAGCGGTCGCTCTTCTATCATCCACAACGAGCTTTTGTAGAAAAAGATAATGTGAAACAATCGTCTAATCCATACAAAATACCTATAACAAGTGACGATTGGATGAGTAACATGGGAATGGAGTAAACTAAATTCACTGTTTCGATTTTGAATTTTTTTTGCTGTTATCATTTATAGACTCAAACTAATAATTGTTGTAATTGAAGGAGCAAAAAAACATCCTGATGCATCCTTAAATATTTTATGTCAGCTCGAAGATACCAATGAAAGTGAATTATTAGATTCATCATATGATTATAGTAAATCTCGTCTAGCTCTTGTTCTGCAAAAAGATGATGTTATTCAATGGGATACTATGGTTCTATCGAATGAAATGGTTTTCAAAAGTAATAATAAGTGAGTTTATTACAGATAGAAAACATTTTTTCGAATATTTAGAGAGAATTACCACATTCGGTGCAGAGAATATTTTGGATATTCCAAAAAATGTAACATCAACATCATCAAAACGAAATCGGTCAAAGAAGCGTCGTACACTATCTCTTTTTCTTTATCTCTTGATTCTAATAAAAAATATATTTTAGAAAATAGTTCAAAGCAACGACCCAAACGTACAATAAGAAGAAGACAAAAAGATCATTCATCGATGGCAACTCCGCCTGCAAACAATGATGATTCTTCTATGCATCTCAATCACGGTCTTCCAGTATACCATAACATTAGTCAAGTTATAGATACTACATCTCAAACAATGTTAGATATTTCACCATCCAATTCAGAACTTCTCTCCGTAAGTAATAGAAAATATCTTCAGTATTGTTATTTCCGTCAATTTATATAATCTGAAACTATTTGATTATTTTGTTATTTTTTGAATAGGATTTACCTCAAACTAACTACTTATCTGGAGATTCAATTAATATAAATAAAAATCATTCTGATGTTTTCACTTATTCTGATTATATAGATATGGACAGTATTATGCTAAATGCTGATCCTTCGCTTTGTGATACTACTGGTTATGATGCTGATCATTTACTCTGTGATACTGCTTATTGTGATGTTGCTTTACCAAATTTATAAAAAACAATAAACATATAAAATGAGTAAAAAACATTCCCCAAAGACATTTTAATTGATTTTTTCATTGTATATTGTACTAGGATAGGAAATGATTTCTACAAAGAAAAAATCTATAATAAAAATGCGAAGAGAAAAGTCGGTCCTATAAGGACATTTATTTGTTTGTTTTCTAAGAATCTTCTTTTATTGTAATTTTCTATCTTCTTGTCTTATTTCATTGCCGTTGAACAAATAATAAAGGCATTTACTCATGACAACATCAAATATTTGCATATGAACGATTAATCTTATGAAAGCAAGATTAACTTGAATTCTATAATTCATATAAGAATTACAAAAAAAATATAAGTGATTTTATTGATCCAAACCAAACAAGAATATCTCGAGTGGAGAAGATATCTCCCAATCTTGAACAATTATCGTTTTCTTTTTCTATCGGACTTCCAGCGTTTTATTGTTCGTTTTGCTCACCAATTCCTAATAAAACGATCAAATCCCTTTCCTGTCAGAATTATCCGATCAATTTTAGCAAAAATCTTTCAATATAGACCACTTGAGTCAACGATTCCTCTGTCCCAATCCCAGCGATCTCGGAACACTCTGAAAAGCAAGGCATAAACTAAAGGAAATTTAAAATTGTTGTCGAATTACAAAAATTTAGTTCGTGTCTATCTTTTGCTATTAAAATTATTTGCATTCAACCAAATTATTTATTTCTATTTTCAAATTCATTGTGTCATATTTATTCTTAATTATTGAAAAGATCAGTTCAACCACTTCATTTTTTTAGTGGAAAAAAATGCACACATGCACAGAAAACATTTTCGCTAGAAATTAAGTGAACGAAAGACATTAATTATGGACTAATATAAATATATGTTCGATTATTTAAGTTATGTATATAGAAATAAATATATATATTGAAACAAAAGCAATATTTTTACTATCGAAGAAAATATAGAAAAATGTTCATGTTAATGATTCGATGAACCATTTTTAAGGTCTTGTTTTACTTTCCATAACATAAGTTCCATACATGATATAGCATCTTCCATTGAATCATGTCCGTCGGCTAAATGAAACAACATATTAATAATAACTAGATATTTTTTTTGTTTGTAAATAATTATCTTCTTACTATTTTCTTGAATAATTTTTGTTAAAAATTCTGTCATTAATGTTTTCAATGCACGTTTAAATGGTTTTCCTTTTGCATGTGGAAAAACTAGAGATGTATCAACAACAGTTTCATGTACAATCTAATATAAATTAAATGATTTAAAGAAAAGAATTGTGTTATTTGTCGTTACTTTTAATGCTTTTAAATCACTTTCTAATGAATGACCAATAAGAATTGATTTCTCATTAAATAATTTTAATAAACGTCTTTGCACATCTTCTATGGTTATATTACATGCTTTTAATTGATTTTCAGTTATTCCTGACCAACGAGTATTATAATCAAGTACTTTATGATGAGGTTTAACTAATGTTTCATATACTGGTTGCATTTTATGATCAACAACACTAACACGAACAAGTTCAAGACCATTGATTGTATAACACTAGAAGATATAAAAAAGATGATCGAAAAAGTAATTTGATAAAATGTTCATTCACTTTTTTCAGTGCCTAAAAAAGAGTCTGCCGAGATTTAAAAACATTTGGTGAGAATTCAAATACTGTTTGCTTTCGGAATATAGATTCAAACTTTTTTTTATGGTTTAGAAACTATGAGCTGGCTTTTTCGGAGCTCATAAATTAAGTTTTGACGACCTTCAGCGTACAAAAAGTTAAAGTAGAAGCGAAAAATGATTTCAAATATCACGAATAAAAGAGCAAAACATTTCTCGATAAAAATGGTATATTAATGATTTCATTTGTGAACAGTGACTATTTTGGTAAGACGAACCATGTTAATTTCTCGATTTCTATGGAAACTAGACTTGACAAATGAGTTCAGTCATTCCTGAATGATTGTTCTGGAGTTCTTGATTCTTAGGTTACTTTACAGAGAACAATCTAGTCTTTAATTCTATGCAAAAAAAAATTTCAACTTTCTCCATTCAAACTTAATGTTCGCGTCTCTAAAACTCACGTGTATTCTCTAACCTTATTTTACTAACACAAAATCCATTAAGTGAAAAGTCTTTCGCACACTATAGTTGTGTTCCAAGGATAATCTATCACCTGTGAAATGATCTCTTATTTATTCTTGGTTTTATTGGCGCTCTTTGTGTTATTTGCCTTCTTACGGGAAAATTTTGCAAAGAGAATAGCAGTTTCAGTGAAGCGCAAAAGTCATATAATTTATGCGTCTATACGCATCGATGAAAACCACGATGCATAAATATCATTATGAGAAACGACAAAACTAGGCATCCACTATATCTACAGCAAGTTTCAACGCACTATAACATATCTCGATAAACTTAGAAATACTGATATTGATAATTACTTCACGCTTTTTATATTGATCATATGATGCCTCTGGCAAATCAATGAATCATCCTCAACATGTTGAATATAAATTTTTATTTACACAAAAATCAGAAATTGTACTGTTTAGAACATCCACAAGCGTATTAAAATTTCAACGAAAGCTTTGGAATGTTCTAGAGAAGTTTAAGTGTAAATTGTTAATTACTACGGAACTCCAGGAAATGAAGAGAGCCGCAAAACATCGACTTGAAAAATATATGTGAGTTCGAAAAAATTCTGATTCTAATTCAATGTTTTCAAATTACTTACCGATCACGCATAATTTTTAAATATATATTTTTAATAACTATAATATAAACTAAAATACTTTATACATGAAGTGAGTATCAAATCCTTACAATCTATCAATAAATATCAAAGAATTAACTATTATAATCCAACAAATAATCTTCTCAAGTAATCTACAGCTTATTTCCTAAGTCAATATTTCTTTACAAATATTCATATTCTTACCATTTCACAATCAAGTGCATAAATGCCATAACATTCATTGCCACCTAATTGTTTTCGAAGAGGCTGAGTTTTAACATAACCTGATAATAATTGTGTATCATCGCCGTCATTTACATGATATTTTGAAACAGCACAACCAACTGTATTTGTTTTCGCAGAACAACATGAATAAGTTTTTTCAATTTGTCCAGCAACTAATTATTAAAAAAAAATAAAATATTTTAATGGCAAAGAAACAATTTTTATTTCACTTCGTTGTGTTCGCATCCGTCCCCAGTGATAAATACAATCTTCCTGTTTTATGTATTCTCCATTTTTATCAATTCTATAAGTTTTACTACATCGACAACATACACGTGTATTTGCTACAACAAAATAAAAAATTACTTTCTTCTTTTTTGATATGAAATCGAAATAGATATTTACGATCAGATGAATAATTTTTATTCGTGGAATTATAAATCGGATTTTTATTTTTAATTAAAACTTTATCTGGAAAATCAAGTGAAAATGCTGGATAACCATTCTCTATTAAATCTCGTTCAGATGTTTTATAGACAAGTAAAAATGTATAAATTTCATTGTCTAAATAAAATTTTTGAATTATTTATAAAAATAAAAAAAATTCTTTTTGTTTTCATTTATTCACCTGTTAATGATTTAATGTCGGTTTCCTTTTGTTTTTTAATTCCAAAACTCACATTATCTGTTCTACCACCGGTTAGCATAGCTGAATGTGAAACTGTAATTCGTTGTACATTGGATTTTTTCGATGAGATTTGTTCAGTTTTATTTTTATTAGTTGTTTCTTCGGATCTTAATTGTCGTAAATATTTAGCAGCTAAATTTAGATATGAATTTTTATTTGTTGATTTATCAAAAATTTCTTTTTCAATTGTTTGTGCACGTGAAAAAACTGGTGTTGTTGGAGTTGTTAAATCATTCGTATTTATTGGCCGATTTTTAAGTTCATTTAAAAAAAATGTTAAATATTCTTGTCGAGTTTTAAAAGGAATTTTATTAATACTTGAATTTGGATCAACTAATGGTTGTAATAAAGGTATAAATGAAGAATTATTTGAAGTTGGATGAACTTTTGGTTGATGAGCAATACGACGACCATCACTAGAAGTTTCTGCTCGAGTATGATTAGTAGAAGTTGATGAGTCGGAATCATTTTGAGTATTTGTTAAAGATGAATAACGTGAAGTAAATTGTTGAATAGAAGTTGGTGGTATAGTTGAAGTTACTTTTTTTGAAGAGCTTGTTGTTTCTGTTGGTTTTGAAGATGAAAAAGCATAATCGAATAGAGCTAATTCATCGTCTTCATCGTTAATTTGACTTTTGTTGATTCCATCTAAATAGAATAAATATAGTTTTATGGAGTGTTTTACAATGGTTTTTCGTTGTATGATGAGTACTGTCCGTCGAGTCCAAAATGTTCGAACAGTACTTTGATATGCCCATTGAAATTTTCTAATCGAAATTGAATAGTCTCCCCGTATATACAAGATGGTTGATTTATCATTTTTAATACTTCATCCTTTGAATATGATGAGATTCCTATGAGAATTATCCAGTTTGAGACACGTTTCTTCATCATTTTGTACTTAATCCATATTATAACGAGACTTTATTGATATACGATTTGTGATCGTATATCAACGTCTATCACAGGCGCTGTGGGAGTTAGAGCCTATCGGATCCGGGTCCAAAAATTTAATTTTAATCGGGTCCGGGTCTAAATCAATTTTTGATGCATATGCGAATATTTTTCAAAGTTTTACTGATCTTGAGTTTTCTCTGAAGAGCTAGTTGCTTTCGGTTATTAGTGTTAAAAATAAATTGTTTGTGTTCAATAGGGCACGTTGCTCTGGTTTCAGACACAAACGAGATCGTGTCCGGATTCAAAATTGTTGGATCCGACGGGCTCTAGTGGAAGTCCACACTTTTACCCTTATACTTAACACTTCTTTTAGATCTTGTTTCACAAAAGTAGTTTAAATTTCTGGTTTATAAAGATAGGACTTTGTTTTTAGTTCTATAGTATGTTACTCTAAGTATATTATATTGCCATTCTGACAACTAGCTTTTATTGTTGTTAATTTTTATCTTTAGATAAAAATATCTTCTAATATTGTGCGATGATTGATTCAAAATATGAAAGGTAGACATATACTTTTATAGTTCTGAACAATTTAATATATCTGCTGAAATAATTAAATTAATCTCGTTTCGTTTTCTACTTCGTTGAATCAAATGGTCGAATCAATTTATACTCGAAATATGACGTCAGTCATGACTTCGACAAATGTTCCCAAGGTATTGTGCTAAAACGTTAGCATCATCGTCAGTTTCAATGAGGAACCCAAGTACAAGAACACTATGTCAGGTAGACCTTCTGTTCAGAACTATTAGTTGTAGGAAATATATCGAACAATTGAAGCTACTGCTAGACAGTGTCCCGTACCGCAAGGTAGTCAAAAGATTGGAGTCTTTTTTCTTCCGAAATATTACGTCTAACATTTAGACATATTTTTCTATTTATTATCTATCAAAATTAAAATTTTACAGCTATGTTTAATAAAGATAAAATAGCAATATATTCTATTGGAAAATTATTTGAAGTTTTTTTTTATTAGACGAAAGTAATAATAATAATAATAATAATCCTACTCGTAACAGGAATTTTCTTCTTGATATCCTGTCCAACAGTGGTTGATATAGTTGGTCTTGTTGTTGAAATTATTTTCGCTTTCTTCAGTGGTATTTCATTTGTACCATTTGATGGACGTTTATACGATGTTGACGTTACTCTTTTATTTTCAATTGTATCCGTATCAAGTGATATTGTTGATGTAACAGGAACTTTATCTAAATCAATATCCATTATACGTACTTTTGTTGGTGTTGTCTTTTTTGGAATTCGTCTAAGCATTGGATTAGTAGGTGGGATAACTTTGTTGGTATTTTCTATAACATTTGGTTTTACTGTTGCTGTTGGTTTATTAAGTATTTTCTTAGGTGATTGAATCGTTTCAGATGACGCTACTCTTTTGACTAATAAAGGTTTTCGTTCATCAAAATCATTATGATCAGATGATGATGATAATTTTCGACGCATTGGTGGTGTTATCCATGAATGACTATCATCAACAACAGTTTGTTGAGCTTGTTTTGGAATAGAATGTGATAAAACTGGTTGAGTCGGTTTACGAACACTAAGTTTAAAATAAGATTAGATGGTATGAGATTAAAAAACATTACTTACGTTGAAACTTTTGAATTTGTTACTTCGGCAAGTCCGGGTTGATCAAGAGATAATGGAGGTGGTGAACTTGATGGCGGAGAAAATGTTGCTTGAACATATTCATCATTATCATAATCTAGTGGTTCTAGATAATAGTTTTAATGAGTTTACAATCAAATAAATGAATAGATCAAAGAAAAAAACAATTACCAGTTTTTATATTTGTCTTAATTGTTTGATGTTGTTGTATTCGTCTTCGTCGTTCAAGTTCAGCAATAGGTGTTGGTTTATATTCGGGAATTGTTTCAGCAACACTTGTCGTTTGTGATGGTTGAGTTTGGTGTTGCTGCAATTGTGTAGCTATTGTACTTATTGCTTGTGTTAATTTTTCTGATGCTTCATTATTATTATTATTATTATTATTATTATTAATTGTAGATTGTGGCGTTGAATTTAATGCATTAGCAAAAACTGTTGTTAAACTTTGTAAAAGTGTATTTTGTAAAATGGATGTTAAATTAATAGCAGGTATCGGATTTGTTGTTGTCGTTGCTGCTCCTGTTGTATTCGCAGTTGCAGCTGTCGATAGTTGATTAATAAGTTTATTAAGTGTTTCATTTGCGTCTATAATTGATTTTTAAAATTTATTTCGTGTATAGGCTATTTGTAAAACAAACCTGGTGGTATATTAATTAGTGACGATGATGACGGTGATGGTGACGTGTTTGCGTTAACATTTGATTGTGGTGATGTTTGTATATGTTTAAAATGACAATGAGGTCTTGGACAAGCGACACGAGAGAAAAATGGACAGGAAATATCACGAAAATAGTTAGCTGAAGGAAACATGATCTTTTAACTAAAGTTATCCACAATATTTGTGAAAGAAAAATCCAGCTGTTGTGATGGCTGTTGACAAATGAAATCATTCGTTTGTTTTATCTACCAGTAGGCTTTTTTATTAACCCTCTATTTCATGTACTTGTGATCTATATAAACAGAATTTGAATGAATCATTGCAATGCAAACTGCTTATGCAATCAAACAATGTAAGTCATTTTTTTTAAATGAATATTTATAATACATAAAGTCTATCAATAATAAAGATTAATTATAATATTGAAGTCTTTGGTTTTCATAAAATGATGAAATTAATATAACGACATCTTTTATTCATCACTACACCTTTCTTGTACTCATTTCAAAATATCATTATGACATCAGAGATGAAAGAAAAACTAATAATATTTCAAGTCAAAGAACAACAGATGTAAGACCTTGTAAGGTTAAACAGAGTAATACCAAAAAAAGCTTCTCAGGTCAAAAAATCGGACATAAGATCTTGTTGATCATACGAAATCTTGCAAAAATCGTACAAAAAATCGTGGTTCATGCAATCTTATACTAAGTCGTACTATAAGAACCATCCAAGAGCTTACTGTCACACAAGATTTCCTATAATCTTATAGTAAAATCTTACCGAACAACAAGATCTTTGATGGATCTTATACTACGACTTAGTATAAGATTGCATGAACCACGATTTTTTGTACGATTTTCGTCTGATCTTACAAGATCATATAAGATCAGACGTAGGATCTTATAAGATCTTACTGTCTAATTTGTCAACCTGGGTTGTAGTCTCAGAAATCTTACACTAAATTATGCTATAAGATTCTTAGAAGACCTTATCATCGCATAAGATTTCCTATGGTCTTATAGTGATGTCTTATGAGACAACAAGATCTTTTCCGAAGCTTATAATACGACTTAGCATAAGAATTCTCAGTCTACGATCTGTCGTCTGATTGTTTGACCTGGAATGCTTCGATTTTATATCAATTTCATTTTCTAACTCTTCAAATTTCGTTTTGTTGTACTATATTTAGTCCAATTATGTTCCAACTTCTGATTTTTTTTATTACATGGAAAACAAAAAAACAAAGGAAACATCTGCTTGCAAAAAGAAAATTTCCCTTGAAATAAGCTTTTTTAATTACTTATGGTAATAGATTCTTTTATTAAAAAGAGATAATGTCGTTTGTGTTGTGGTTTTTTTTGTAGATTTTGTTGCATTAGGAGTGTGCAGCTTCAGTTTACTGACTACCAGCGTTCCCGATTCAGTGCAATCAGCGCACATGGAAACACTGAGATACAATACCCTCAGTGTTCACTGAAACACACTTCTACAAAAAAGGGCATATTTTGAGTGAGTCGATGCCTCAATGTTGCAGCAAGCCCATATGCCAATGCTTCAGTGAATATCAATGCCAGTGTACTCAGTGTCTCATTGCCTGTATTTACACTAACACTGCACTTGCAAAAGTTGCGTGCTCTTTATTGAAAGATTGTCTTCCATCATCACCTTCATGTTGAATTAAACCCTTTTGTATAAGAGAAATACGTGTTTTTATTTATTTTTATCTACGTTCTATTGATTCTAAAAAAAGCAATGTTTATATACCAATCAACAATGAAAAGATAGCGAGCAATCAGTCTCACACGTGATAGAGTATAAGCGAAAGTATGTATCAAATTGTTGACATTTTGATCTGTTCCTTTCGATATAATGTTGTTTCGAAACACTTAAAAAATGAATCGCATCATTGACATCGACAGTAGGAGCTAAAGAAACAAAAAAAAACCATGAAAGGAGAGAATAACATTGGTAATATGTAAAATGTTTTTGTGTCTATATGATTAACTTGATCGTTGGACTTTCAGTTTAGATGATTTCTTTTGTATTAGACCGCATCAGTTAATGTCATTAAATATTGAGCTGAAATATGCTTTTGCTATCAAATATGAGACAAGAAAACGAATCATAACTTTAGCTTATGATTATTGGATAATAAAGACAGAATTTTATGACCTTCATTTATTTGATATAAATAAAACATTCTTTTTGTTGACACTTGCTGTGATTTAAACTATTCATGCGAATGCTTTTTTTTCTAACCAATGTGTTTATGTTATATCATAAAACAGGAAAAAACAACAACGAATTTCTCTGATATTTACATTTAGTTATTTTCGATTTGTTCAAGTAACTTCTTATTCTATTTAACTGACTTGATGGAAAAAGAAATGTGAGTATTTGTCAAAGAGAAAAATAAAAATGATAAAAAAGCATAACTAAAATATTTTACTACTATTCTTCTTCTATCATATCAAGACATACATAAAAATGAATTGTCTTTTCAGCTTTCTTATTAAATATTTATCTAAGATGTCTACTTGCACTTTCGCGCGTTGTCTATATATGATCTTGACATGAGGCAACTAGCTTTTGTTGCTGATAATCTTAAACATTCTTGAAGATAAGAACTCACATCAGAAACATTTCTTTATTGTCTATAAATAAACATTGAAGTTAACATTTCAGTTTAGTTCGAACATCATTATCTGTCGTTTGGTTACGGCCTGTCCAGCAAACAATAATGAACATGAAACATTCTATTTCTAGTAAAATGGGTCGTGTAAATTCTCTGATGATTTTTTTTTACTGCCATACGTGTCGAGATCGATAAGAAGACCTTACCATCTTCTAACCCACTAGCATACTCGTACCCATATTCGTATTATCTGATTCATCTTTTTTCTCCATTGCATCTTACTCTAAACACATAAGTATGATTCAGTCAAAAAAATGCTTGTAATGTAAAAATAATGGAAAAAAAACTATGCCATTTTCTACTTTCATTACAGAGTAGAGATAAAAAAAAAAAGAAAAAGAAAAGGTGTTATAGTTTATATAATAGGTGCTGTTGTTGTTTTCGGTTATTATTATAACACCACAGACACACACGCATACAACATCAAATCTTTACACGATAACATTTAAAGCGAAATAGATGAGTAGAAATCTTTTTGTTTTTTTTTTCTTAATATTATACTTGATCATTTAACACTAATATAAACATTTATTCTTTCATAAGTTTCAATATAAGAATGAGTGTTTGCCACAAAGTCTAAACTATTAATAATAATTATATATGTATATGTCTACAATAGTAGTTCGCAAGGTTATATAATCAAAGAAGCGTATTTCTTTTTTCCTTCTTCTAAGTTTTTTTTATCTCTTAATGAATATATCAACGTAGCACATATACAAATAATATTGTACCTCACTTGCTCGTCATCTATCATCAACTTAAATCAATTCTATTAGTTCCTTTCTTTTCTTTCCATAAATATCTATGTAACTAATGCAAATCTTTATTTATCTATTGATAACTATTAGATTTCTTTATTTCAGATGATTTTTTATTTAATATAAAAAAAACATCAATTGAAATGTCTGTACTTCGAAATAATCTTTCTATTAATAAATCAGTTAGTAGTACAAATGATAGTAATTATGATCCACCTGAAATGAAATATTTACGTCCATCAGATTTGAATTCCAAAAATAATATTGCCGATACTAACATAGCTAATGAATGGGCAGCAAAAAAACTTGTTTGGGTACCTGATGAACAAGAAGGTTTTATCTATGGTCGAATACGTCAAGAAAAAAATGATGGACAATTAATTATTGATTTAGAAAATGGTAAATGTATTACTATACATAAAGATGATACACAACGTGTTAATCCTCCAAAATTTAATAAAGTTGAAGATATGTCAGAATTAACTTGTTTAAATGATGCATCAGTATTATTTAATTTAAAAGAACGCTATTATTCCGGATTAATTTATACATATTCAGGTTTATTTTGTGTTGTTGTTAATCCATATAAACGTTTACCTATTTATTCTGAAAATGTTATTGAAATGTATAAAGGAAAAAAACGTGAACAAATGCCACCACATATATTTGCTATTGCTAGTGATGCATATCGTTCAATGTTACAAAATCGTGAAGATCAATCGATTTTATGCACGTAAGTTATATCAATAAGACGTTTAATATTTCATATATTATTTTTTGTATTTAGAGGTGAATCTGGTGCTGGTAAAACTGAAAACACAAAAAAAGTTATTCAATATTTAGCTTCTATTGCTGCAGCACCTAAAAGTTTTCAACGACCATTGGTAAATAGTACTAGTCAATATCAGGTAAATTTCAAGGACAAATTATTTTTGATTATTTCAATAAGAAATTTCTTTTTAGCAACAAGGCACGAAATCCACTGATGTATCTGTATGTATAAAAAGAAGAAATTTAATTTTATATTCATTGTTTGACATTTTTAGGGTGAACTTGAAGAACAACTTCTTCAGGCTAATCCAATTCTTGAAGGTAAAGAAAAAACATTAAAAAAATTAATTAAATCATATTTTTTTTTGTTTTAATTAAGCTTTTGGTAATGCTAAAACAGTGAAAAATGATAATTCATCTCGATTTGGTAAATTTATTCGTATAAATTTTGATACATCGGGTTTTATTGCTGGTGCATCAATTGAAGCATATTTATTAGAAAAATCTCGTACAATTCGTCAAGCTAAAAATGAACGAACATTTCATATATTTTATCAATTATTACGTAGTGCTAATACAAAAATGATTGCTGACTATTTATTAGAAGATTTTACTCGTTATCGTTATTTAACAAATGGAAATTTAACAATATCAGGTATTAATGATGGTGAAGAATTTCAAAATACAGTTAAAGCAATGCAAATTATGAATATATCATATGATGAACTTAATTCAATATTTCGCACAATATCAGCTGTTTTACAAATGGGTAATCTGCAATTTAAACAAGAACGTGATACTGATCAAGCAACATTACCAGATAATACAATAGCACAAAAAATTTGTCATCTATTAGGAATATCGGTAACAGATTTTGTACGATCATTTTTAAAACCAAAACTTAATGTTGGAAGAGATTTTGTTACAAAAGCACAAACAAAAGTTCAAGTAAGAGAAAAACAAAAAAACAAGAACTGTTAATCTTTTGTATATAAATAATCTATATATTCAGGTTGATTTTGCGGTTGAAGCAATATCAAAAGCTATCTATGAACGTATGTTTAAATGGATTGTGACACGTATAAATAAATCACTTGATCGAAGTAAACGACAAGGTTCATCATTTATTGGAATTCTTGATATTGCTGGTTTTGAAATTTTTCAATTAAATTCTTTTGAACAATTATGTATTAATTATACAAATGAAAAATTACAACAATTATTTAATCATACAATGTTTGTTCTTGAACAAGAAGAATATCGTCGAGAAAATATTGATTGGGCATTTATTGATTTCGGCCTTGATCTTCAGCCAACAATTGATCTTATTGAAAAAGTAAATTAAAATTTATACTTTTATATTATAATATAATGTTTTTTTAATATTTTTAGCAAATGGGTATTTTAAGTTTATTAGATGAAGAATGTTGGTTTCCAAAAGCAACAAATCGAACATATCTCGAGAAATTAATAAATACTCATGCTCAACATCCAAAATTCGGTTTGTATATTGTACTTATAACATTTTAAAACCTATAGTTTTTTTTTGTTTATTTGTCTTATATAGGAAAACCAAATTATAAAGCACCATCTGATTTTAGTATAATGCATTATGCTGGTAAAGTTGATTATTCAACAGATCAATGGTTAATGAAAAATATGGATCCATTAAATGATAATGTTGTTACACTTTTACAAACATCAAATGACCCATTTGCACGTGAAATATGGAAAGATGGTAATGTATGATTTTTTTTATTACGCTATTGTCTGGGGAATGAGACCTTGTCTTATTCTTCAGAATTTTTTTTTAATACCTGATTATAGTGAGTTAAGCATGAGAATTGAAGTTTACTGTTATTTGTTTTGTTTTGTTTTAATTAAAATTAAATTATTTTGTTTTATTTAGCGGAAATTGTTGGTCTAGCAGTAACAGATCAAAATGATGCAACATCTAATTTAAAATCAAATATAAAAAAAGGAATGTTTAGAACAGTTAGTCAACTTTATAAAGAACAATTAACGAAATTAATGAATACATTAAAAAATACAAATCCGAATTTTGTTCGTTGTATTTTACCAAATCAAGAAAAAAAGGTCCGCAAAGTGAAAAATGATCGATTAAAGAATGTTATTGTTTTTTCATTTATAGGCTGGTGTTATTTATTCACCACTTGTGCTTGATCAATTGAAATGTAATGGTGTACTTGAAGGAATTCGTATTTGTAGAAATGGTTTTCCGAACCGAATATTATTTCAAGAGTTTCGTCAACGGTAATAATTATTCGTTTTCCTCCATTATTTGAAACTTCGCAGCTCAATTGTAGAAATTGTACAAACCGCTGCGTTCGTTTTAAGTATATAATGGATGATGGAAAAGTTTTTACACAAGATATTTGTCTTTTAACAAAACATCTCATTTTTCATTTTTTCTGAATACTCATTTATGAAAAATCGACAATCATTTTTTATATTGAAAGAAGCTCTTGAAAAAAATGCTTGGGTAAAAGCTAAAATTTAGTTTAGTATCGAAGTTTGTAGAGAAGTATCCGCTCTATAAAATGATCGAGACCGGCAATTTTTCGCATGTTTGAAAAGGGACTTATAAGATAAACAAAAATCTGTTAGCTCACTATTCAAAATAATTTTTTAGGTCTTTCAAAAAAACTTCTTTGTAGTCTTAAAAAAGTAGACACACTATTTCTAAGCCCATATTCAACTACTGGTCGCGATCTATAGTTTTTGGTTCATCTGATATGCTTTAACAAATATGTTCACCAGAAACATCGACCCGCAAGTTCGTTCGAACTAATTTTTTGACTTTTCCAAGCCAGTATTAAAAAAGAGCACTCAATTCTGGTCATAATTTATCGAAAATACTTTTTTGTCAGTCAGAAGTGAACAAACATCTTGTCTAAAACCTTTCTAATCATCCGGTAGAAAGAAAAAAAGTTTATTACTTCTGAAGAAGATGCTGAAATTGTTCCCCTTCCTTTCGATCATTGTCGTCTCTTTGTTTTTGTAACAAAAACTGACAAGATACACACTCAAATGGATCGATCTTAAGAAGGTTTTTCAATCATATCTGCCTTTTTTGATATCCAAATTCTAGACTGATAGAACTTTTGTTAGACTTTTTATATGATCGGTGAAGATTATAGTGCATAATGAATTGTTTAGATAACAGTAACTTTTTCTATTTCAAATGGCTTTTTTTGCAGAAAATACAGTCATTTTTATTCATATCACAGATGGATATCAATATTTTAATGCTAAGATCTTCAGGATGATATTATTTTACGTAAAAACCATGAATCATTGACTTACACATTATTCGATATGCTTTATAATCTGAGTAAATTCAAACCAGTATATAAAAACCTAGGGAGTTTCTCATGATTGCATGTTTGATAACCCATAATTTAGTAGCTTTTCGTGAGAAAATGTATGACCAGTTGAAAACGCTCCTTTGTCTTTTTTTACAAGTTCTGTGATGTACTGTATTAAATGTTCGATTTCATTTGAGTGTCTTTGAAAATCTTCAATTTCTTGTACTAATATTTCATTAAATTTTGTTTCTTCTTAGTTATGAAATTCTTTGTCCAAATGCAATTTCAACAGAATTTATGGATTCTAAAGCTGCAGTAAAAAAAATGGTAAAATTATTTTTACAGAAAAAATATTTAATACGAATGCGATGAATTCATTTATTTAGATTCAAGAACTTGAACTTGATGAAAATCTTTATCGTATTGGTCTTACTAAAATCTTCTTTCGGTCAGGTGTACTTGGTCACTTAGAAGAAGAACGTGATTTGAAATTAACTGATATTATGACTCAACTGCAAGCATTATGTCGTGGTGTTCTTGCTCGAAAGTAGATTAATCAATATTTTTTGTTTTTTCGATATTTTCTTTTTTTCTAAATGATTAATTTTTGAAGAAATTATCAACGACGTATTCAACAATTGAATGCAATACGTGTTCTTCAACGTAATGGTCGTGCTTTAATGAAAATTCGTAATTGGAAATGGTGGCGTTTATTTACAAAAATAAAACCATTATTACATGTAGCAAGACAAGATGACGAATTAAAACAAAAGCAAGAAGAAGTCGATCGTTTAAAAACAGAAATGGGATCACGTATAATACAAGTACAAGAAATGGAACAAAAATTACAATTACTTCAACAAGAACGAAGTGCTCTTAATGAACGTCTAACACATTTAAATGAAGTTTTAGTTGAAACGGATGATGTAAAATAATTTGATTTTTATAAAAAATCATTTTCTTTTTTGTTTTTTTTTAATATTTATTTATTTAAAGAATTCACGTCGGATACAAACACGTAAAGATGAACTTGAAAATCTATTACAAGAAATGGAACAACGTTTACAAGAAGCTACGGATCAACTGAATAAATCGAATAAGGAACAAAAACAATTCGATCAAAGATTACGAGATACAAGAGAACAGTAAATAATTATTAACTAAAGATTATCAAAACGAAAAACAAACCTTTATTTATCATTTTTAGTCTTGAAGAAGAAGAGCAAAGTCGACAAAAATTACACATGGAACGTGTACAATTAGAAGGAAAAATAAAAAATCTTGAAGATGTTGTTGCTACTCTACAAAATGATCTTACGAAAGTAACAAGAAAAAGAAATTTTGATTTTGATTTTTTTGAAAAATATGTTTTAATTTAGGGACAAAAAGAACGTGATGTTCTTTATGATAAATTTCAAAATACTGTTAATCAACAACAAAGTGAAGAAGAAAAATTAAAAAATCTTCTTCGAATTAAAACTAAACTAGAAAGTCAATGCAATGATCTTGAAGAACGATTAAAACGTGAAATTGAGGTAGATTATTTTCAAAAAGTTTCATCAAAGAAAAATTCATATCTATTGTAATTTTTCTTATTTCTCTCAAATGAAAACATTTGCATTTGGTAGCTAATTTAGGCATAAGAAACTAGTCTTCAGTATATACCTTGATATCATTGGATAAAACTCTTTATAGTTACAATATTTCCTATCAGGAAAATTTACTAACAAGAGAATATACTCAACTGTTGAACACTGATTAAACTCTGGTTTTACTCATCAATAGGATTCGGTAAGATTAGTTAACGCTTAACTCCTTGAGGACGCAGTTCCTGTTAGAAGAAATAAATTGTTTTTGGAGACTCGGAGACAATGCATGCATTCATACCAGAGATGTCTATCTTGGCTGAAAATCTGTCACTGCCGCAATAGTATTTTTGAAATATCTCTCGCGTCGCGATAGTTTTAAAAATGTGCCACAGCTGCACTGCCATGAACATATCTGATTCACACACATATGTCAGTGTCAAATGTCGAATCTGAAGATAATTTTATGTTATAACCCTCATTAGTCTCTAGATACATGTTGGATTCGAATTTTTGTTGGCGACAACTAACAGAATCGTTGATAGAGAAATTAGAGTAACACTCGTGAAGTTATGAATATGTTTTTACAGAGGAACAACTTTTATGGAAAATTATTCATAAGTGTTTGAGTCCGAACTTAGTTTTTTTTATTAATCATTGTAATATCTCAAATGCCATTATTTCAACACAGCTCACTAACAAGGATTCAAACTCAACATTTATCTAGACACTAATGAAGATGGTAACGAACACTTCTTCTTTGCTCTGAGAGTGGACGCTCACCTATGTAAATATACGGACGATGAGCAGAGCCAGAATGTACCAGGAATGAAGATAACAAGGGTACTACAACAGAAATCGATAGCAGATATCATCATTCATTGAAGATCCAAGAAAACAGTAGAGAAACAATGGATCTAAGTACAGAAAGAAAGAAAGAAGATGGATGAGAGCACAATATGAATACAAGTTTCAGAATACATTTGAGTCAATGAATCTATGGTCTGTAGGATAATCTATGTCGTTGGAATATCATAAGAGATTAGTAGCATAACCGTAAAACGATTAGAAAAAGATGAGTCCCTTAAATAAACGGTTTGCTTTCTACTGAACAACGACTTGAGCCGCCCCCCTCCCCCGCCCCATATCTCTAGTAAGAATTTTCGAAATACGCTACTAGACGAGACATGCTGAAGTCAGTTTATCGTTGAATCATGACGGAAGCACAAATATATACATCTCGCCTCCAACGCGTTACAAGGGTTCAGATTCGTACGTTATCTAACTAGAACTATCATTGTTTAATTGGAGTTTTTAACTTCGAGGGCAGATCAAGGAAACAGAATCTACTAGAGCAAGCAAAAAAAACGACAATTTTTCTCGACCGACAAAAGTATGAGATAAATTATGTTAACCTGTTTATTGACACGATATCAAAACTTAAAAGCAGATAAACTTTCTCACTGAACAGCTAGCTAACTTTTCCTGGGAGTGTTGCTTCAAGCAAAGAATAGATTCTCCATCTATGGGTTAGATGTTCACATAAAATCTTAATTACGAGGTTTTCAACCTGAATTCTTGTTCATAGGCAGACTTCCAGGTCAGTGGAGTTTTTGTTTTTTAAATTTTAGCTCAAAAGAATATATTTTACACGATAAATTAAATGTCTAAGATCAGTCAAAACTATAACATTACGTGTAGGATATTACTATTTTTCGGATGCCAAATATCTGACGCAAAATATATTCTTTTTAATTGAATTGTTTAGGATATTCGAGTGACCCCAGGAGTTGCCCATAGTCAACATTTTACAGTTCAAATATCGTAATTCAGGTTTTCAGGAACACTTTACATAGAGAATGAAATTTCCAATCAAGCAATGATAGCTTCGGCTGAGTTACTTGTTAATATTTCGTCCCAAGTGATACCTTGCTTTCCACCGAATAAGTTATCATATAAAAACTGTTTTGAAATGTTTGCATGTTGTATTTCAATAATGACACAATCAAAGTATCACTTGTGATTCTTAGCGAAAAGAAAACTTTCAAAATTTTGAAAACAATCTATTATTTCTAGCTTCGTCAAAAACGAGAACGTGAAATTCGTCAATTTGAAATTGAAAATCAAGAACTTCGTAGTCAATTGCAAGAATTAACACAAAATATAAAAGATTTAGAAATACAGTTAAAACGACGTAATGATGAGTTAACTAAAGTTATGACTACAACAGAAACTGATGCTACAGCAAAAGCAAATTTTCAAAAACAAATACGTGATATTCAAGTCGAACTCGATTCTATAAGAGCAGATTATACAAGTGAAAGAGAACTACGTAAAAGTTTAGAATCTGAAAAACGTTCAATAATGGAAGAAAATAATTCTTTACGTAATGAAATATTTGATAAAACCGATGTTAGTCAAGAAATACTTCAACGAGGAAAAAAACTGGAAGAAGAATTATCAACAATAAAACATGAATTACATCAAACACGAAAAAATCATGAAACAACTATGATTGATATACGTTCAAAACATGCAAAAGAAATTGAAGAATTAACAAGACAATTAGATAATGCTAAAAAACAAATACAAATATGTACAAAAGATCTTCAACCGTTAAAAAATGATATTAAAGATCGTGATAGCGAAATAAAAAATTTAAATACATTAAAACAAGATATTGAAAGAAAACGAAAACAATTAGAAATACAAATTCAAGATCTTCTACATAAATATAATGAAAGTGAAAGAATTAAAATTGAAGCTATTGATAAATCACAACGTTATCAACAAAATATTGAAGCTTTAAATGCAGCTTATATTGAAGTAGAACAACGTTTACAAAATAATGAACGTACTATAAATACACTTAAACAAGATAATCAAGATTTAGAAGAAAGATTTCAAGATGAAAATCGTCAAAAAATGAATGCTCTATCAAAACTTCGTCAAGCAGAAGATTTAATTAATGAATTAAAAGAACGTTTAGATGATGAAGAAGAAGAAAATATTAAAATAAAAGCTAAATTAACTCAAATAACACAAGAAAGTAATGAATTACGTCGTACAAGCGAACAAACTGAATACATGGAAGAACTTCGTCGACAATTACAACGTGAAAAAGATGCCATATTAAAAGAACTTGATAATGAAAAATTAATAAATTCTAAATTAACAAAATCAAATCAAAAACTTACAAACGATATTACTGATCTTAATGTTGAGTTAGAACGTTATGGTACAATTGTACAAAATGTTGAAAAAATTAAACGTACATATGAAAAACGTATTCAAGATGAAAAAAAACTACAAGAAAAATTACGTCAAGAACGTGATCAAAATGAACGTGATATACGAGAAAAAGAAACACAACGTTTAAATTTATTAAAAGAATTAAGTGAACGAAACTATTCTTATGAAGATTTAGATAAACGTTATAAACAATTACGTACAGATATGGATAAAAGAACAAATACAGATGATGTTGGAAGATACATTCAAGAATTAGAAAAAACCAAAAGAAGTTTTGGTAAGAAAGAGAAAAAACATGAAAGAATTTTTGAAAATTATATAATTGATGTAAATCAAAATTATATACAAGAAAAACACCATTTTAATGCGGTTTTTTTAATGTTTGTGAAAATGATGAATTTTAAAATAGCTTTGTTTTATATAGTATCAGGCAAAAATATGCTCGAAATTATTCTCTTTCGATCACTGAAAACTGCAAATCGCTAACTGTTACCTTTGTGGAGTTATTAAGGTTATACACATCTCTCTTTGATTTTGGTATACAAATTAGATATATTTCATTAATAAGACTGGCATGGTTACGTGGCTACCTGTTCGCCACGGACTCACAACATACTGTGTTCAAACCTTCGTATCATCAGTCATGGAATGACCCAGTGAATAAGTCATTGCTGACCATTTGTTTCCGATGAACCGTGTACATTCACTCTGGTGGTTAGTTAGTGTATTTGGAGAGCTAAAGCAATGAAGCGCAAGAATTCTATGTTAGGCTCGCACCCTATTCACACAGCTATTAGTTGAAGGAAAGATATTGGTCTATTGAATCTGTGGCTAGGCAACAAAGATTACTGTAAAGTAGTCGAAAGACAGGAATATTCTTCTTTCCTTCTTTAGAGAAATATTGTCTTGAGTAAAGAGTTGTTATTACTTTTTTGTAGTAATTGTTACGAAAGTCTATAGTGATAAAGATGAGTAAAACTATCGTATCCATGCGTTTTTCCGAATAAATTGTAAAAGATATTGTTACTAGCCTTTTGTTCACAATAACATCTTTCATATATTGATTTTATAAATTAGATAAAAAAGTGAGCTGAAGACGTTTTTNTGTTAGGCTCGCACCCTATTCACACAGCTATTAGTTGAAGGAAAGATATTGGTCTATTGAATCTGTGGCTAGGCAACAAAGATTACTGTAAAGTAGTCGAAAGACAGGAATATTCTTCTTTCCTTCTTTAGAGAAATATTGTCTTGAGTAAAGAGTTGTTATTACTTTTTTGCAGTAATTGTTATGAAAGTCTATAGTGATAAAGATGAGTAAAACTATCGTATCCATGTGTTTTTCCGAATAAATTGTAAAAGATATTGTTAATAGCCTTTTGTTCACAATAACATCTTTCATATATTGATTTTACAAATTAGATAAAAAAGTGAGCTGAAGACGTTTTTCATATTAGAATAAGGTCATTGATCAATCTAAGAAAATATCTTATTATTTTAAGAGGGATCTTTTTAATTTATTCTCAATTTTAGATTTTCAGTGAGCAATATCTTATATGTTAATACAGCGAAGGATACAGAAAGGTAGTTCTAATGTCTGAAAAGATCGACACAGTTTTGACAATATTTTAATTTAAAATGTCAAAAACGAAAATGTCTTAACATAAGATCGTTAATTTTCTGTTCGAGAAATCCAATAAATAAATCCTGAATTTTGTTTTCCTGTAATATCTTGCACTAGACAGAAAATTGCATAAAATGATCATAACTCAAGAAGAAAGCAATAACAGTACAACATACCCTTTTGGAACTTTTATCTCTACAATGGATCCTAGCAATCCGCAAAATATGAGTTCGAATGAAAGTTATCAGTTCGAAGAGTTTTCTTGTTAGTATGTCAATTGCTAAATTTCCTTCTCTATGTATGAAATATAGTTTTCAGCATAAGATAATCTATATTTGATTGCATTGATAAACCGATTTTATTGAAATTCTAAAAGAATTAAATAATCAACAATAGAAGTTTTTGGAATTGTAAATTTTCTTTTTAGAATTAATTGTTGACGATCAAAAACATCAAATAACCGAACTGGAAGATGAATTACAAACATCTGAAGATGCTCGTTTACGACTTGAAGTAAATGTTGGTGCATCAAAACAAACAATAGAAAAAATTACGCAAGATTGTAATAGAGAAATTGAAGATTGTAAACGTTCATCAGGTCAGCGATTAAAAGACTATGAAATCGAACTTCAAGAAGAACAAAAATCTAAACAACAAATAATTCAACAACGTAAAAAACTTGAAGTTGATCTTCAAAATGCATATCAACAAATCGAAGAAGCTAATCGATTGAAAGAAGACACTATACGTACTAATCGTCGATTACAAGTAAATTAAATCTTATTTTCATTTAAAATTATTCGATTTAATTTAGACTCAAATTCGTGATTTAACACGTGAATTAGACGAAATTAAACATGCTGATACTGTAACAAATCAAACAGCTAAAGAATGGCAAACAAAATTGAAAACATATGAGCAAAATATTCAACAATTAACAGAAGAAAAAGATTTTATTGAACGACAACTTCGTCAAATTCAAATAGAACGTAATGAACTTCATGAAAAAATTGCTATTCTTAGTCGAGAATGGTAAACTATTTATTATTATCTTTTTTTTTCTCGAATACTTCATCTTTATCTAGCAATTTATCCATTGATGATAAACGTCGATTTGAAGCACGTATTAATCACCTTGAAGAAGAACTTGAAGAGCAACAAATAAATTGCGAGTTAAATAGTGATAAAATAAAAAAGTTAACTATAAATTATGAACAGGCTTTGCTTGACTGTGCTACTGAAAAAGAAAATAATAAACAACTTGAAGTATATTTAATAAGCGAGAAATATTTAAATAGAACTCTTTTTTTCATATAGATCATTCGTAGTAATCTTGAACGTCAAATTCGAGATTTACGTGAACAACTTGATGTTAATGATGGATCTACAATCGAAATGTCGAAAGCAAAACTCGCTGCCTTTGAAGCTAAAATACATGCATATGAAGAACAAGTTGATAATGAAGTTCGGTATGTTATTAAAATCATCATAAAATTGACAATTTCAAACTCTTTCATTAAAAGACAAAAACTTCGATTCGAATAGTTTTTCAATTCAATTTTAATATCGTTTTCATTAGAATAATTCATTTGTTTTGATTTCCAGAGAAAAACAAAAGGCTTCTCGTAATGCACGTTTACTTGAAAAACGTCTTCGTGATGCATTTACTGTCACTGAGGAAACGCAAAAATCAGCAAATTATTATAAAGAAGAAGTAAGATAATGGTTTTCTAAAATGATAATTTAAAATTGAATTAAATTCTAATTTATTTTCAAGTTTGAAAAAGCTGATGGACGTCTACGTAAAATGAAACGTCAAATAGACGAATTACAAGAAGATTTATCACAAACAAAACTACGTTTACGTAAAGCTCAGAGAGAAAAAGATGAAATCGAAGAAACTTCGACATATACACGAACTCGGTAAGAAATTATTTTATTTATTTATTTTAATCTAATTTTAACTAATATTTTTCAAATATACTAATTTAATACTTTTTCTTTTCGTTAACTAATCTTACGTCAGAAGAGCATCATCTATTCCTGATTCATCATCACATCGAGGTTCTATTATAATGAGCATTGATGAAGGTGTTGAGGTATTCCACATAATATCACTGATTTTTTTTTTCACTGCTTTTCTCTTTAATGCTATACACACATCCTTTTTTGCACTTACATATATAATCTCCTCCGATTATAGTCTAACGGATAGTTCTACCCCTGGAAGTTAAGTCAAATAGAAAATGCTGACAAAAAAAGAAGAATCTGTATGTAATCAATTCTACAAAGAAAGCATGTTGAATATTTTGTTTTTCTTTCTGGTCTAACAATGGAACCAGAGATGTGTGATTCACGGGTTTCGCCTCGCGGGGCCACGCGGCGGTGGGCGGGCGATCCGAGACGGGTGAGAAAAAACAAAAAAAGAGTGGGGCTTCGGGCAGGTAAAGAGTTTTTTCGGAACCCGACGAAGATCATCAAAAAGTACCGATAGATGTCATTATTCTACATTTTCAGTAGAAATTATGTATTGATTAATCACTTATTTTCATCCTACTAACTACAAGCTCACTTGTTCTTCGTTTCTTTCTTTTTTTTATCTTTTCTCATAGTGAACTTTGATGATCGAAGTTAGATTATTCGTTTGTATTAAAGAACGAAAAAATAAAATAAAATTTATTTGATTTTAGAATGAATATTTAGAATTTATTCTCTTTTGCCAATAACAATGATCAAATTGTATGATTTCATTGGCAAATTTAGGGAAGGGAGTTGATAGCTCCCATTCTAAAAAAATTCGTTTTTTTCTAGCAGAAGAGTCTAAAAATTGAATTTTAAAGCACGTTGTATGATTTATCAACTGATGTAGCATGAACTACTGAAAACAAACTAAATTGCGAATAAAAACTTTTTTCGGGTACCACGGGGCGGAGGGCGGAGCCCGTCGAAAAATCGACCGATGAACGGGGTAGAACAGAAAGGTTTGTACACGGGGAGCGGGCGAGACAGGTTGAAGAATGAGCGGGACAAGGCGGGGCGGGGGATGCTGAGAAAAATTTTACACGGGGACGGGCGGGACGGGTCCTGTGGCGTATCAAAATTCGATGCCCTGCACATCTCTGAATGGAAACTCTCAGGGTGATAAAAAGCTTTTGTCTTTAGGTAGAGCGTACTGGAGTCTTTGGGGTTTTCATTTCAAACTGAATTTCGGGAAAAAAATAACGCTCGACTTTTTTTTCGAAACCGGAGGTTTAGCATACAATGGCGTATTTGATTTCAATCTGAATTACGGCCAAAAAAACAAAACACTCACGGTCAGTTTCAAATAGAAATGAGAAACTCAAGAAACCCAAAAATTATTCATTCATATATTGAGCAATTAACAAAAATTGTTATTAAAAGATAATATGTTAATTCAGCAGAGTACTCTATCCTGCTCTAGTGGACCAAGTAGGATAGGACAGGCAAGACAGGGTGCGAAAAAATCACCCTGTGAATACATGTTAAAAACTATTATATGTAGGTATATCTTTCTAGACACCATTTTTATTTAAATATGACCGTTTGTGTTTCTTTAACTTTAGACAGAAATTAAACAAACCATTGTATGCAAAAATTGCTGTTCGTTCTCCTAGAGTTTTGAATTGCCTTTCCCCTTGTTGACAGAGAAAATTTGGAAGAAATACTGATTATCGTTTAGATCATAAGGGGATCGTATGATCTGTAGCATACATTGCAAATTACACTTAGAAAGAATATTTTCTTCTTAGGATATGATATTTTCAACCGATTCGCATATTTTAGAAGAAATTCGGAAAATTCAATTTTCTTGAAAATTAATTACCATTGGAATAAAGCATGCGTTCTAGATGATATTTTCCGTTTATAATAAGGATCATAAGTCCTCTTTATGATGGAGGACTGTCATAGTTAAGTACTGCCATCATTTGGCACATATCTACAAGATACTATGTTCAAACCTCAGCATTATCAGCCATGAAACAGTATTGAATAAGTTGCTAACTACTGTTTCTCTCAGATCATCTATCTGATCGTATACGGACGACATTGTTACGTACACCTGCTTGTGTGGCTAGTATGTAACTAGTTAGTGTGTATAAAAAGCTCAGAGCATTGAGCGCAAGAACTCTGCGTCACACTGACCTATGGCCCATAACTACAGTTAGTACTAGTTGCAAGAAAGATATCGGGCTCTGAATATACTGCTAGGCAACACTCCATACCACAAGGTATTCTAAAGGTAGGAGGCATTTTTCTTCTGCCTTTATAGTCGAAATGACCACATTTGAATTTTAATGATATAGTCTGCACTAGGCCAGACAAACTCACTCAAATTGTCACACCTCACGAACATAACAATAAGAAGATGAACCACTATCCATTTTGCTTACCTAGAGTAGGCTCTACCTAATGATAAAAATTTTGCTTCAAAGGCTTTTTATCATCTCGAACGATTCCTTCATATGACAGAGTTTACGTGATGTCCTGTAATTAATAAATTTCGTTTAATATTAATTTGACTCTATATGGATGCTATAAAAAAACCAAAACAGGTTTATTTTAAGTTTTGCACGTATATTTACAAGTCTATATATTTCTTTATTAACTTCATTTAAAAATATTTCTTCATTTTTAGTCCATCCATAACGCATAATCCATCAACATTTGCTACGAGAAACGTTTTACCACTAACAATAAATTCTTCTGATAGATCCGATGATAGTTTACAATTTCAATCAACGAATACAAGCATTTCAGACGCTCTTAGTAGCGGTAATAGTACTTTACGAAATAGTGAAGTTGAAAATTTGAATAATAGAAATTCTTAAAAAAAATGCATTGTGTTCCTATTCAATTTGCATGTGTGTGGGTATATGGATTTGTTTTGTTTTCTAATATATTAATGGTGAATATATTGTGCTCAGGGTTTGGGTCTTATTTTTTTTCATTGTAATCTATCCTAGTTTTCTTTTTTTGTTTGTCTTCTGTTTCTTGTGTATAAAATATTGCATTGCCACAAAAAAGAAAACTATGTAGAACCATTCCATCTGTGTGTATGTATATGTGTGTTTTTCGTATTATTGTTCTTGTTTAGTAGACATTAAGTCATCTGTTCTTGAAAAAGGCTTCTGTATTTATATCATCGCTTTTATGGTATCGATTTTTTTGCGTTTTGTTCTTTATTTTGTTGTCTCTTTAACATAAACTATAGTCTCTATAGATTCTTTAATGTATGTATGTTTATATATATATAAACGGAAACTGTTATGCAAAAAGTATATCCTTCCTGAAGTTATTGAATTCGAAAAATGACTTTTTTATTATTTCTTTTCATTACAACAGCAATAGCATATGAATATAAAACAGAATATAAGGAGAACACAAATTAAATTGATATTGAAAAGTAATAATTGGCATATAAGTAATGTACAAGTATAGGCTATTATACGACCCATAGAACGAATAGCAAGTGATTGAGCAAATGTAGATGATGAAGAAAATTTCGTTGAATTACATAGACAATCTAAAAGTACATCTCTTAATCGATTTTGTTTTTTATTTCAAAATTCAAATATTTACGAATAGCAATTGTTGACCATAGACCGATAACAATTCCAAACGAAAAAAATAAAATATATTTTATCATTAATGGTGATATATCAGTTGTAGTCTGACCTCGACTTAATAATAATAATCCCATGGTTGCAAAATGTAGAAGTGTTGTAAAAGATACAGAAGTCTAAATAAATAAAAGAATACGTAACTCGAATTTAGCTTTTTTATTTTTAAAATCATGTTATATCTACCATAATTGAAATGCGTTTAATTACAAAGGCAATTAAGGTACTTGATATCGCTCCTCCCAATCCATAAATAATTATCATTTCAACTGTATGTCGAAGACCAAAAAGACATGTTACATCAAACTAAAATATATATATAGTTGTATGAATACTAATTATTAGTGTTCTTATATGAAGTTATTATTTATTACTTTTATAATACTACCAAAGAGGTAACCCTCTTGAAAACCAATAAATAATGCAAATAAATAATGGCGACAACGAATAAGTTTTTTGGATGACGTTGATATGTCATTTTGTGTACTTTCATTTGAATAATATAATATTGATAAACGTCTACTCATACTTAATATTGACGTTGTCCATTCAGCACCAGCTTGGGGTAATAAACTAATTATTGTTAATATAAGTAAAGTGACAAAAAATATATAACGTGCTGACTCAGTTTGCCATTCTACAAAAAAAACACAACCATCAACTCAATTATTCGATCATTTGACAGAAAAGAAAAGGCTAATAATATACCTTGTTGTTTTTCATTTATATGCATTGTTAAATTAAGTAAAATTGATTTTGGTGGTGGTTTTAATGATTGTCCATTATCATCTTGTTGATCATTAAATTGAAAACATGGTATTAATAGACATGGGTGTGAACCAATTAAAATATATTCTCGTCTATATTGTTGAAATAAAATAATAGCAAAAAGAAAAAGTCCACCTATAGTTAATGCTAAATGACATAAAGAATTATAAATAAATGCAAATATATTAAGTCGTGTTGTTAAATTTTTAATACTTTGTATTGGTAATGATGTTGATAATTGTAATATATGATCAAATGATTTTATTATCATACAACTATAGCTAACACCACTTATACCAGCACTTATAAGTAATAAACGATAGTATGAATGAAAATATTGCATTGTTACCCATGTACCAGTAAACATGGTTGCAAGAACAATTAATATTTGTGAACAACGATCGTATGCAATAACACTAGATATTGTCCAACGATATCGAACTATATGTATGCGTGATGCATGCGCAGCTAAAAGAATAGCTCCAACAAAGGCACATAAATGAAATGTTAATAATAATTGAAAACTGTCTTCATTTGAATATATAGATGTTTGTAAAACTTCAGTTGAAAAAAGACTAGCAAGTGCAAATACAGATGCAAATGATCGAACAATAACAATTCGATATACAGATGTCATTGACATTGTTGATGTATTTGAACAGTCGTTACTATCGCCAACAGATTCAGGTACAGCTAAAGAACTACGTCGTGATACGGGATTTGTTGGTGGTAATGTTGTACGTGATCTATAGTGAGCTGGTCGGAGTGCATGGACTGGTGAATCAAGTAGAAATGTTGCATTTTCTAATAAAAGATCATTATCAGGCGAACGAACAGCGGGTTGACTTATGCTCCGTTTTAAATTCTCATTGGTATAGTTTACGTATGGATCATGTACAGTATAAAGTGATCGAGTTGTATGAGCATAACCATTCATTGAAGATCCTGATGATGACGATGATAGCATTTGTATACGATTATTCATACGAATATGATCATGTTTTGATGTATTTATAGCAATTTGATAACTATTACGACGTGGTTGAATGTCATTCATAATTGATGAATAATATCGACGATGATAAGGCGAACTTGCAAAAGTTTGAATAAAATAACCGTCTTTATCATTCATGTTCATTTTGGTTCTGAATATGACATAAGGAAAAAAGAAGAAAAAGAAAAAAAAACAACGAATTTGCTGTCTTTCTAACACTAAATTTGTCGTGATGATCGAGACACTTGAGTAATCCACTCGAGCATCCCTTGAGAAGGATTCTCTTTCTAATTTTTTTTGTATCCGTTGTTGTTGAAACAATCTATATTTTGCTGTTTCTCTCTTTCCATCTGTCTAATTCTTCGATTATTACTTATTCGTAACATTCAAAAAGAATATATACATACATAAGTACCAGAATTTTTTAAAAACATTTAACTTATATAAACATAGAATCATGTCATTCGCATTAATGGATGTTCGTGCTACATCTATCCTAATTTTTCGTAATCAGTGTCTGTCAGTTAATCTTCAGAGACTGGCGTGTATGGCAATGACATGTTCACATTTACTTGACACGCACAATTAGCATATACATATACAAACTTACCTATATTTTTTTCTAATCTATTGTAAGGCAATGATGCTGAATCTTTTTCTTTTTTTTTCTTTTATCCGATTGATCCAATGTGAATGAAGATCCATCATCATCAATTCTGTTATATTAACAACATAACACAACCGACCGGATCGTCCTGATCTGGTAAACAGAATCGATCATGGTAGTGGCACATCTCTCTGAAATTCTCTCCAGCTTTTTTCGTTCTAACCATCATCAACATCATCATCATCGTCGGAGTCGGCATCATGTTCTCTGCTACTCTTTTCCTTTTGTGCTTACGCGTTATAAATTGTAAAGAGAGGAAATAGCTCACTTGTTTAGCATTCTTTTTCTCACACTATTTTCCTTCTCTTATTTTCTTTTTGCTGTGCGTTGAGAAAGAAGCGCGCGCGCAAGAGAGAGAGAGAGAGAAGAAGAGAATTCCGTTTATATTGAATGGTACTAGTTAGGATCCGATCGCAGCGTACAAATGAAGTGAGTCTTCGTCAGTCGGCAAGCATGTTTGAAACAAAAGAATGAGTCGATTAGCGATGACGGGCCAACCTCTTGATTGAAGAAACCTCCACTAACGTTAGTGGCATGTATGTTCATCATCAATTTCATTAGTTCATCATTCTTTCTCCGATCAATTCCACTTAGTTTCTTTCATGTCTCTATTTTTCTCTACACATATCTTTCGCTTAACAATTTAACAGATATTTTTCTTTCTTTTTTTTTTGCTCATTCTCAAGGCGATATTGACTTGTTGATGAGTTCGTCTTCATATCTTTTTTTCATTTTCCGCACTATATGAATTACAATCGAATCGGAAATACGCCTTCTTTAACACATACAGAAAATTTTATCAACTATAAGGCATGGTGGAAAATCAAGACAATGACGGTAATATAGACAAGAAATAAAAGTGTCAAATGAAGAATATCTTGTCCACTACTTGAATTATTTGGTACCATTGTTCTCCAATTCAATTGACTTATATATGGTGAACGTACTGTCTTTGCTTCATTCCATGCATGATAAACAAGATAGGTAGTTTTCTTATCACGTCCAAGAATAATTGAATTATGTCCCGGTCCTATAATAATACCTTCTATTGAATGTGTGATTCGAGCTTGATTAGTTGAATCTTCTGTATAAGGTCCCATTGGTGATGAATAAGCTACACCATAATCAACACCATACGATGTTTCTTGCCAATTACCACCACTATAAAAACATATATAAACTCCTGAATCTTGTTGCCAAGTAGCGGCACCTTCTAACGTATACCAATCATATATATTATCATAAATTGATCGATTACGTTCATAAATTTGCCAATCATGTCTAGCACGTAAAACAATTGTTTCATTTCCAGCTAATCGAGTCATGTTATCTATAAGACGATCAATAACAATACCTGTTCCTACACGATAACCATTATTTGTATCAAGAAAATCTCGACTATAGAATAAATACCATTGTCCATCTTTTTTATCTCGAAATGGATGAGGATCAATAGCAAATGAAAGTTTTGTTACATCAGTTAATTCTATAGATTGACTATCATTATATGGACCAAGTGGAAAGGTTGATGATGCAACACGCAAACGATGTTTTTTCTCTCCAAATCCAACTGAATAAAATAAATAGAAAATATTATCTTTTTCAGCTATTTCAGGTGCCCAATATGCAGACGGTTGATCAGATTGATTTATCACATCTAAAATATCACCAGAATAAGTCCATACTATAAGATCATCAGATCTAAGTGATGGAAACGTAGCGTTATTTTTACTCAAACTAAGACCAGTACCAATCATATAATATGTTCCATTGAATTCAAATGCAAATGGATCTGCTAAATAACCTGACCATACTGGCTTTTTAGGATATTCATCAATACTTTCTGGTACTAAAGTCGAATTAATATTAATGATTATAATAAAAAGTACTATACAACTTATTTGAGTTGCGTATCTCATGAATTACTATGTTATAAAGATATAAAAAAAGTGAATGACGTTGATAAAGAATACTGTTTTATGTTGCTTTTAGAGTATTTCGTTGTTTTATTTTTTATTATACTTTCAACATGAATACAAAAGAAAGAAACATGATACTACTAATCTCATGTTAGGAACATTATTTAGTTTCGAAGAACAAAAAAAGAAACAAAAGAACAGAAATAGTAAAGTCCATTGTGTCTTTTTCTTTCGTTCTATAATATAAATGAATGTATACGAGCGACATGATCTACAATATATATATAATTGGTTAACCAAATATACCATTAGATAAATGTTGATTCATGATTCTTCTTCTTTCATATCTCTTCTTTTTGTTTTTTAATCATTTTGAGAATGGATTCTGCAGGTAGAAAAGTCATTGTATGCGATAATGGTACTGGCGTAAGTATTTTAGTATTTCGTATGAAATATATTTTTTCAATTTGTGTTTTTTTCTTGTTTTGTAGTATATTAAATGTGGTTATTGCACGTCAAATTTTCCTGACTTTCATTTTCCATGTATGGTTGGTCGACCATTAATTCGTTCTCGTGCTAAAGTAAATAATATTGAAGTTCAAGATATAATGGTTGGTGATGAAGGTATTCAAATAAGAACAAAATATCTTTGTTTTTGTTGTTTTAAACTTCTATCTTAATTTACTTCTAGCACAAAAAGTTCGACAAATGCTTGAAATAAATTATCCTGTTGAAAATGGTATTGTTAACAATTGGGAAGATATGAAACATATTTATACTTATCTATTTGGTCCAACAAAAATGAATATTAATCCAAATGAAGCTAAAATTTTATTAACAGAAGCACCACTTAATCCAGTCAAAAATCGTGCTAAAATGTTAGAAGTTATGCTTGATCAATTTCAATTTCATGAATGTTCATTAGCATATCAAGCAATATTAACATTATATGCTCAAGGAATTTTAACTGGTGTCGTTGTTGATATTGGTGATGGTGTAACACATATTTGTCCTGTTATTGATGGATTTTGTTTACAAAATTCAATTGCACGACTTAATATTGCTGGACGTGATATAACAAGATATTTAATTCGTTTATTACTTCTTCGTGGGGTAAATAATATACTGATTACCAACGAGTGGTCAATAAACATATGAATCTCGCAGTATAAAACGAAAGAATGTTAAAGATAACCATATGCACAAAGTTTCGGATCGAGCTTGATAAAAGACAAAGAATTTTGAAAGCGAGACATTCTGAATCTATTCGTTTCATTGAATCTAAATAAATAAGGTCTACTATTTCGTTTGACGAGAACTATGCAAAATCTTAAGAGATCCATTCTTTGAAGCTATCCATTATTAAGAGAATATGTTTTTCTATTTAGATAAGAATGAATTAGATTTTCGTTAATTAATTAAACAGTGAAATTAAGTTTCTAATGATAATGTCGCCTGATAAAACAAATAAAATTTTGTGATTATTCCTAGTCTAAAGAAAATATTGGATACCTGTAAAAATTATGGACACCCGTGATTACTTTGATTTTTACTTATACAAGATGTTGTACAACTAAATATTGAGGTAGTTAAGGATAACTTTTGAGAATGCATATGATTATCTTGGTTTTAATTGTAACAGATGACGCTTGTTATCTTGATATTTATTTGTAAAACATCTTGTATAATTAAAAATTAAAGTAACCATAGATGTTCATGGTATATTACAGTTCTAAAAAAACCCACATCTTACAATAGATGTCCGTAATTTTTACAGATACCCGAAAACATTATTGTTCATATAAAATAATTGAATAAGTATGCTTTCGAAGCCAACAGTACTAGTTTTCATTATGTCAAGAATATTAAATAAATTTCTTCTAAGAGTCTGTTATGAAATCAGTCATTTTTTTATTTAATTTTAGTATGTATTCAATCAATCGGCTGATTTTGATACTGTTCAACAAATAAAAGAAAAACTTTGTTATGTTGCACATGACGTTGAAGAAGAACGAAAATTAGCATTAGATACAACGGTTTTAGTTGAAACTTATACATTACCTGATGGTCGAGCAATAAAATTGTCTGGTGAAAGATTTGAAGCACCTGAAGTTCTTTTTCGTCCATCATTATTAGGTTTAGAAGTAAAAGGTGTTGCTGAACAAGTATTTAAAGTAATTAATAGTGCACCTATGGATGATCGACGTAAACTTTATAAACAAATTGTACTTAGTGGTGGTACAACAATGTATCCAGGATTTGGTACCCGTCTTGAAAATGAATTAGAAAAACTTTATAAAGAACGAATTCTTAAAGGACAACCAGATAAATCAGCAAAAAATGTTATTTGTATTGAAGCACCACCGCGTCGAAAGAATATGGTCTTTTTAGGTGGTGCTGTTTATGCTAATTTAGTTAAAGATGCACCAACTCAATGGATATCTCGACGTGATTATGAAGAACAAGGTATTGAACGTTGTGTACAACGATTGAACAAAATTTGTCCACGATAGAAAAAAAAATGAAAGAGAATGATTTTGATTTGAGCATCTATTTAAAACAATAATTCCAATTAGTCATATGCGATTTTTTTTCTTTGTGAACTTTTCTGCTAGTGCAATTTTTTAATACGAGTGTGTTTCTTTGCTGTTTTTTTTTAAATATTTTCTTCTGTTGTAATTCTTTTCATTTATTTATCATCGAATGAACTGCACTTGTAGATCATTATCCTTAATTTTTAATACACAATGCCTGATCGTACTCGTTGTGCCTCAATTATATTGTTTATAGTAAGCATTGGATTTATGGTTGCTGGTGTTCTATTGATAGTTCTTGGTGATTCAGTTATTAAAAAGATTGTTAAAAATGTATATAATACTGTTCTTTTTTTCCTTTAAATTTTATTTGATTCTTTTTACGTCTATTTTTTGAATCGAAAAGGAATGTCAATTGAAATCAGGAACAATGCTTTACGATGCTTGGCATGATTCTCCTGTACCATTATATATATCATTTTATGTATTTGACCTTAATGATACAGAATTTCTTAACGGTACATCAAAACCACGTCTTAAACAGCGTGGACCATTTGTCTATAAGTGAGTTTGATCACAAACAGTATTCATCATTAGGAAATTTACATGACATTTTGTTATTTTGTTTTTCTGTAAAGAGAAGAAAGACAGAAAACAAATGTCGCATGGTATACGAATGAAACAATTTCTTATCAAGAACCGCGCTCATTTACATTTGATCCATCACGATCAGCTGAGCTTGAAACAGTAAATATTACTACAATTAATCTTGTTTATATGGTAAAATAGAGTGTTGTCTATTTAATGTCTTGCTAATATTATATTTCATAGACATTAGTGAATTATCTTCAAATGGAAGATGTTCCTCGTACATTTCGACGTATAGTTGGAGACTTATTATCTGCTCAAGAAAAACCAATTATGAAACGTTCTGTAAAAGAGTACATTTGGGGTTATCAAGATCCATTACTGCATATGCTTAAAAGTGAATTTCCGAGCATTATCACTGACGATGAAGTATCAGCTTATTATTTAGCGGTAACGACATATACATTTATTCTTATCTTCATTCATTAGATCAGTTTTCATGAGAAATTCATACAGTATTTACAAGCAGTTGTAGCATATTTTTAAGACTATATAAGTTTCTAGAATCATGCATAATGTCCTAAAAGCTACAATATAAGAAGAAAATTGAATAGCTCCCTCATAGGTTTATCACATGAATTGGTTTTTTCTACTGGTGCTTAAGGACACTTCCAGGTTCAATACACAACGGACTTCTTTTTTGACATTCCAAAATCAGTACACAGAGTGTCTCCTCTATTTTTCCAATGTCTTTCATTACTGTTCTCCTCTTATTATTTAGATCCCTTTGTCTTCTCCTATAAACATTCATTTGGCATCTCTGGAAAAGTCAGACACATTGCTCTCAAACCGAATAGCTATGAAAACTCAAAAAACTATGTTAATTCACTCAATGCACAGTCCATGAAGATTTTTAAAGGGGGAAGAACAAACCTTTTTGAAAGAAATATACAAATTACTCTAGCTTTTTTTCCAGAAATGTCAAATGAATGATTATAATGGAAGAGAAAGATACCTAGATAGTTAGAGATTTACAATAGCGAAAAAAGCTTAGAAGAAATATAAGAAAAACCGTATATACTGTTTTTCGAATGTTGAAGAAGAAGTTCAGTCGATAGAACCATTATAGAGATAGTCGAATGATTTTTTTTTGGATGGTTCTACTATCCAGTCGTTTGCTTTAGTGCAGCAAGAAGAGAACATAGAAATATTTAAATACAAAGTCAAGTTATGAAGAAAAACGTTATCAACAGCACTTGTGTTATTTTAGAACTCTTAGATAAAGTCGAATGATAAAAAATAACGAAATTTGCTTTGTTAATTGTAAATAATTTATTGTCGATTAATCTAGATACGTGAATCTCGATCAAATATATTTTTAATTAATAATGGTGTTGGTATTGATACAAATCATGCTGAACGTATTAATAATGTTGGTCAAGTTGAACGGTTCAATTTTGAAAACAGCTTACCATTTTGGTCGAATGAATATGCGAATATGATTAATGGAACAGATAGTACAATATGGCATCCATATACAACAGATACTGAACGAATTTATACATTTATATCTGACATTTGTCGATCAGTTTATCTTGATTTTAAGGAAAGACGTACTAATAAATATAATATTAAAAATTATCGTTATACAACACCAAACAGTGTATTTGCAAATTCAACAGAAAATGAAGGTTTTTGTTTGAATTTTACAACTTCTAATAAAACACATGAATTGGAATGCTTATCAAGTGGTCTGTTTTCCTTAAGAACGTGTCTACGTTGTATGTTGAGTCATTCTAACTGGAAATACTGATTATTATTATTATTATTATTATTATCTATTTAGTAACTGATAATTCAACACCAATTGCAATACCATTACCCATCATTGGATCAAGTCCACATTTTCTTGGAGCTGATCCTTCAGTACAAAATGGTGTTATTGGACTAACACCCGATGAAATAAAACATCGTAGTTTTATGGATATAGAACCACTTACTGGCAGTAGGTGTTCAATAGTTTAAATGAATAAAAAAATGACATCTGTTTTTCGTATATATTAGTTGTTATGAATGGATCTCGACGGCTACAAATCAATCTAAATGTTATTAATGATTCAGCCATAAAGTATATTTGAATATTTTTCTTTGATTAAAATAATAATTCACAATATTTCAGTGCAATATCTCGCCTAAATCCAGTTGTTTATCCCATGCTATGGATTGATGAAGTGAGTACGAGAATAAACGATATATTACATAAAGAAAAATATTTTTTATTATTATTTCAGCATGCAGAAATCGATAAACCTAATGCGAATAAATTTTCCAGAAAAGTAACTAGACCAATTACGGTACTTCATGTTATGAAATATCTTATACTTGGTATTGGTATTGCTTTATTTATTTATGTAATTGCTTTAATAGCCAATAGTCTATATAAAGTATATTGTTAAAATTGATTTTTCATGGTTTTTTATTTGTTATTATTATTTATTTTTATAGACATGTACATCTGGTCCTGCTTTTCCAAAACCGAATGTAAGTGAAACATCGGCATTACTCTTTTGAAAAGAGAATTGATGGTAAATCAAAAAAAAAATTTTCCTTTTCGATTTTTTCAAATTGCAACTGTTTTTCATTTGACAATCATTTCTTATATTTTCTTGAATACAACTATTTTTTATTTCGTTCATTTTTGTATATAAATCTACGCATCAATGAAAAGATGTCAACATCAATAGTATTAACGTACATTTCCTTTAATGTTACTTTTTTATTGTAATTTTTTTAATAAAGTAATGAACAAACTTTTTCAATAATAATAAAAACTACTTTTTGGGAGCAAAAATCCCATATGGAATGGAAATCTTCAGATTAATCCAATATACAATTAACAAGAATTTTTCTCTCCCACAATATCCATAATATTGACAACTATTGAACAAGTAATTATTTAATGACTAGATCACTATTTATATAGAAAGTAAGTTCTAACGAAACTAAAAAAAAATCCAAAATTCAGAAATATGTAATATAACACTATGGGCATATTGTTAAATAATTACCTAGAGTTCAGTTTGAAATAAAACTTGAATAATACTAATTGAAAAGTAAATACTTAATGAGAATAATGTCGTTTATTATACTTTGACAATAAGGTTGGAATTTTCGATCTTTTTTGTGTACTCAAAAAGTGAGTACACTACTAAAATCGGTCAGTGTGTCCGGCCGTTTATTCGATAACTCTTCATAATTACATTCGATTGAGCTGAAATTTTGTGCACAGAATTGTCTCATCAATATCTAGGTCGATTTCGAAGATGAGAAGGATCCGTCAAGAAATGGCTGAGTTATCGAAAAAATTGTCATTTTTGATCAGACCATCTCTGAGGGAGAGTACAGGGATTTTTGAAAAAAAAAATTTTCTCAGAATTATCCACAACATATATAAATCGACTCAGTTTTTAACGCTGATCCTGAATCTGATATTAGTTTTGAAAAAAAGTGTAGTTTTCTAGCGAAACATTGACTGAAAAAGGTCTCAAAATACACAAAAACTGCATCTAGAAACCAAATTGCCTAGATATGTCTCAGATGACCAGCAGTTTGGGGGTTTCCCAAATGCCTGGTTTTGTAGCTAGTCAAAAGAACTATCGAAAGGTAAAAACCCTAACTCGATAGCTATTAATATTGTTGATTTATTAGGAAAATACTGATGCCTGTATCTATGATATATCTCTTATAGATTTATGAGGTTGCTTACGATCGTAATCCCGCTCCATACAAACACAAATCCATTCAAAAATAACTCTTCTTACCCAATTTTCCAAGCTAAACACGAATCTGAACTCAATTCCTGTCATTTCTAAAGATATAATANTCTACGACAACTTTTGTTCTACTCATCGAGGTCTATCTACCCTGAAAGTTTCAGAAAATTTCGTTGAGCCGTTCTCAAAAAGTGGCGGAAAGGGGAGGGGTCCCCTTAAATAAATTTTCTGAGAAATCTGATTGGTAAAATATTCGGAAAATAAAACAAAATAAAATCTTTCAAATAGAATACTAGTAATGAAAAATTAAAGTAAGTTCATATTCATGAAACACTTGTAGCATATGAAAATATTCTTAAAATATATTTTTGCACGAGAAGGATGTGAACGTTTATATATTCAAAGTGATCTTTATCATAGAGAGTACCTTGCATATTATGTACCTTATTCTTTTTTATATTAAATGTTACAACTCATAATATTAGGAAAGAATTTCGAAAAAAACCAAAAAAAGTTCATCACATAAGAATAAATGAAGGACTATGTTCATCTTCATCATATGACATATTAAACCAATGAGAAAAGATAAATAACGACATACTTCCAATTAGAAATTCATTCAGTCATTAAGAATTTCGACTATTGAACAATATATGATCGTTGTTCTTGTTGACGGCATCGGTCAAATAGGAAAAGTGAATATATATATATACCTTTTTCAAGGAGGACATACATAATCAATAGACAAATGAAGATAAATAAGAAAGATTCATATATTAAGTTAAACGATTTACCTGATGAAATTCTTTTGAATATATTCAAAAAACTGAACAATGTTGATTTACTTTATTCATTTTACGGTGTCAATGAACGACTAAATAAAATTCTACACGATCGAATATTTACAAGTCGTTTGAACTTTCTCAAATGGTCATCTAATTTACTTATTAATAGATTTTCATCTGATATCATACTTAATCGATTTTGTTTACAAATTTTACCCGAAATATCTATGAAAATCGAATGGCTTGATCTTGAATCATCATCTATGAAATATATTCTATATGCTGCTGATTATCCTAACTTAAATGGACTTAATCTATATAATATTGAAGATAAGACAGCTAAATGCTTTTTTACAGGTAAGCAAATCTCAATAGAATCGTTTTTATTCGAAACAAATGAAACATATGTGAATACTTTCATCATATTATCAATAGAATTGAATAGATCATTAAATGTATTGAATTACTTTCATTTCTAATTTATATTTGATTATGAAGTTTTAAAAGAAAAACAAAAGAATTATTTGGAAAAATTAATCGAATGAAAAAGAGAATATTGAAAATATTCTTAATGAGTAGAAAAGAATATTTTAAAAATAAAGATCATTATTTTTAATAAATTCCTTCTAAAATATATTAGAGGAGATAATTGATACGAATGAGNGATAATCAATCAGAATAAATGCAGGACTATGTTCATCTTCATCATATGACATATTAAACCAATGAGAAAAGATAAATAACGATATACTTCCAATTAGAAATTCATTCAGTCATTAACAATGTCGACTATTGAACAATATGTGGTCGTTGTTCTTGTTCACGGCATCGGTCAAATACGAAAAGTGAATATATATAGATATATATATACCATTTTCAAGGACACAATCAATAGACAAATGAAGATAAATATGAAAGATTCATGTGTTAAGTTAAACGATTTACCCGATGAAATTCTTTTGATTATATTCAAAAAACTGAACAATGTTGAAGTATTTTATTCATTTTACGGTGTCAATGAGCGACTAAATAAAATTCTATATGATCGAATATTTACAAGTCGTTTGAACTTTCTCAAATGGTCATCTAACTTATTTATTAATAGATTTTCATCTGATATCATACTTAATCGATTTTGTTTACAAATTTTACCCGAAATTTCTATGAAAATCAAATGGCTTGATCTTGAATCATCATCTATGAAATATATTCTATATGCTGCTGATTATTCTAACTTAAATGGACTAGGTCTATATAATATTGAAGAGAAGGCAGCTAAATGCTTTTTTACAGGTAAGCAAATCTCACTAGAATCGTTTTTATTCGAAACAAATGAAACATGAATACTTTCATCATATTATTAATAGAATTGAATAGATCATTATATATATTGAATTACTTTCATTTCTAATTTATATTTGATTATGAAGTTTTAAAAGAAAAACAAAAGAATTATTTGGAAAAATTAATCGAATGAAAGAGAATATAGAAAATATTGTTAATGAGTAGAAAACAATATTTTAAAAATAAAGATCATTATTTTTAATAAATTCCTTCTGAAATATATTAGAGGAGATAATTGATACGAATGAGAAATTGGAGATTGATTCGAAGGGAAAAATTCCTTTCTCAAACATTCTCTCACTCTTTCCACTATTTGTGTTAATCTTCATCTTTGATTATAATGAATATATGTAATGTTGATTATTTTATGTAATCTAATGTACGTGTTTAGATCAGAGACTTTCATCTGGTATATTTAAAAATCAAATAATAAGACTTATTATTGGAATTAATCCAAATGAAAATGATCTTGAGACAGTGGAAAACATATGCACTGATATTTTTACTGTATTTACCAATTTAACTCATTTAATATTTTGTGATGCGAACTATAATAATATAGTTCGATTATTATTTGATTTTCCATGTCCTAGGTTTTCTTCTTCGTCTCTTTTGTTATTAAATATCAAGGTTCAAAATTTTTCTCAGTGTCTTTATATTCTGGATGGTCGTTTCAATCAACTTCATACACTCTATATTGATTTAGCTAACATTCATCCACCAGATGAAGAAATTGAAAATAAAGTTTGTTTTCCAAGAAGAAAGATTTGCTTTTTATTTTTTTGTTTTTCTCTAGAGAAAAATCGCAAATCTGAAATGTTTTTTTTTGTCTTGTGCTTTGAAAACATCACGCTATGATCAATTAATTCTGTCACTACTTTGTCGAATGTCAAATTTAGAAAGACTTGGTTTGTATTTGACGATCAGTGTTAATGAAAGATTTATTGATGGAAATCATTTGAAGGAAAATATTCTTAATCATATGTTACTATTAAATCAATTTATATTTGATATTCGTTCGCTTATGTTTATTAATAATCAAATCAATTTGCCATCAAACGAAGAGATTCAAGGCACATTCACAGATTTTCATTATACGAAAATAATATCGTGTGTTGATTACTTTGTTGAGCGAAAAGAGGGTCAATGTCATATTTATTCATATCCATATTCAATGGTATATTATCATGATATAACGAATAATTTTCCAGGTGGATTATTCAAATGTGTTCGAGAAGTGTCATTATATGATGAACATCCATTTGAACATGATTTTTTTCTTCGAATCTCTCAATCATTTCCATTTCTCGATCAATTATCTTTGATTAATCGTCATGCACAAAATTATAAACAATCTTCTAAATCAATGAATGATAATAAGAATTTATCTGTTGTTAAATATTCTTATCTTAAAAGTCTTCGTATTCGACAAGTTCATGATGATTATATCGAAGAATTTCTCTTTCATACGAAAACATATTTTGAAAATATTCTTCTTGATGTCGATTATAAAGCATTAGAAAGAGTAACAGAGAATTTTACAAGAGACGATACACGAATTAATTCGGCCAAAATAAATGAAATATATTTATTTGGAGATGTGAAATATCCGAGATTTTTACACCATTATTTTCCTTTTGCAAAAATACATTGATTATTATCGTTTGTTATTCATTATCAAATAGATTATTAATACATTGAAAAAGAAACAATTAAACAAAATGAGAAGAGATCTATTTTCGTTATTCTTTTCAGAAATTAATGTATAGAAACAAATTAATATGATTATGTATGAGAAGATCTTATGTTTCAAATAAATTGATTTTATTTTATAAGACTATTTATGTAATGCAAGACGTTCAAGTGTTGACAAAGGAATTTTAACTTTACATTATTAGGAAACAAACCGATTTTTAATGCTAAATATCACATGAAATCATCCGAAGTCAGGAAATTAGATTGTTCTCTGTTGATTTATTCGCAGATATCTTTCTCAGTATGAATGAGAAGAAAATCGTCATTAAAGAGATGATTTCCAATGAAATAACTTCAGAGTGGCTCAAATCTAAGGGACCATAATGGATATTTCATCATAACTAATGTGAATTTCTGGTTAACTCTATATGAACTGTAGTCAGCAGCAGTCAACTTCAGTTTCAATTCCTTTCAAGTCCAGTCAACTTGAGAAGTCGCGTGTGACTGAAGTTGAAAATCGATGCAGCCTTAGTTATTTATGTTTTTCTTGAAGCAGTCTATCAAGCAATGTGAATAATAGTCAATAGAGTCAATCGAAAATATATGCAACAAAAGAATTTCAGATAGTATCTCAATGATAATTAGTCATGTTATTGAAGAATAAACTATGTAAATCTACATATTGAAGAGAACAAATAATGTTTTTTTTTATTGCAAGCAAATTCTTGAAGTTTGTTTTGTTTATTTTTTTCCAGTATCTTCGTTATTGTTTTCACCTCCATTGATTTTTCTTTTTCCATTTTATAATTATCATAATTTTCAGCTGTTATTTCAACATTAATATCAATCTAAATAGAAGATTCGAGTTAAAGTTAAAAAAAACGACTTAAAATTCTAATTGAACTTGTATTGGTGTTTTATTTGATGAGGAAAGACGAGATTTCTTAATAGATGATTTCCATGTGCTTAATTCATCTATTGTTGATGTTTCATTAAGACAAGCTTATCTATAGAAAAAATATAAATATCGAGTGGCGCATAATGAATGGCGATCTCGGTATTTTATCGATATCTCCTTCAGTTTTAGTTGCTCAGGTTTCGACTTAGTTTTCATAGACTCCTTGTGCGATTCTCTAAAATGCGAGTCGTTGCAAAGAATTGCACGAAGAATCTTTTAAGATTAAGCAGAAATCTGAGCGATTAAAACTGAAGGAAATATTGATAAAAGCCAGAGACCGCCATTCTTTATGCGTCACCCGATATGGAATTAATCGATAGATGATGAACGTCTATATCAATAGATAATAATCTGATCTTCTTTGATAAGATTGTCATTTTTATCGTTATATACTTTGATCATGTTTTTGTTATGCATCGTTTTACTAAAGTATTTTGCCGTGAAATTCAGGATAAGGAGTTGTTTGTTTGGTCAGTTATTTTCCAATGGCTTTTTGCTTATTTTACGACTATACTTATGTATTTGTTAGAGAACAATATAGACTATCTAATGGTATAATAATACTGGCAGATCATGGAATTGGCTTTGTAGAACAGAGAAATGGAAAGATATGTGAAAAAAGATGTGACATGAATTTGATCAATTTTTAAAGTTTATTTATTTCATGTAGATAACAACTTATTTACAAAGAAAAGTAAGATGCTTAGTAACTATCAACTATTCTAATTATTAACTGAAGAGATATTGTTTAAGATGTTCCTGTTTAATAAAAGTTTATTCAATACTATTGTCGGCATTCATATTGATGTCAGAAACAGAGTCTCTATTTTCCTCTCTTTCGTATTTATCTGCATTCTTTCTATGATTTAGAAACTTTTCTAACAAAGGATCATTATTATTAAGCATATCGCAGTATTTATGATAATGTACAGTCATGTATTTCTTTTATTCACTTATATTTGCTTGCGACTGGTACCATAACGAAAATTGCCATGATCATGATTATCACTATCCTGGTTGGAACCAATGTCCATTTTATTTCATAACAGAGTTATTAATAACAATTGAATGAAACGCTATTGGCAAATGATAGCTCCTGTGTCAAAGTGTATAATAGACTGGTAAAAAAATAATAACTACGTAACAGTGGATTAGAAAAACCACAATAAACCGACAGATAATTATACGCGAAATAAATGGTTATTTAGATTTCCTAATGGCTTTTACTTTTTTCAAGTAGTTCCAATTGTAGGTTGGAGCCGGCTCTAGACGCCCACAGACACAATACATGATAAATATCTTTTGTTGTGTAGAACAAATGCGAAAGACTAAAAAACACCCAAAACAAAAAAAAAGTCAAATTTTCCCCCTGAATTTGACACCAAAGTTCTATAGGGTGTGGGTGTGGGTGGGTACGGGTGTGAGCGTGGGTGTCAGTGTGTGTGAAGAGAAAGCATCCACACCCATGCCCACATCTCACACCCACCCACACCCACACCCACACCCTTGAATTCGATATAAGATATATGTTAACATTGAATAGGAGGACAGAAAGTACTCAACAAAAAGGTTGAAATTAATTAATAAACAATAGTTGAAATATTTCTTGTATGTTAGGTCAAAGAGGTGAGTGATATGCTACAGACTTACCCATCTAAATAAAATTTTCTTTTCATGAATAAAAATCTAAATGTTTGGAAAGCATACATCATTTATATATTACATTGACTGAATTTTTAACGAAAAATAATCAAATTTTTCTTGTGTAAATGCAGCTGATATTGGTCTACTATATCTCTATTAGCTATAAATAAAATTGATTGTGACTCAGAATGAAGTAGTACATTCGATTTATTTTGATAAGAGAAATACTCTATCATTCTCTGACAGAATTCATATAAAATTATTCATAAATATTAAGATCAAAAAATATTTATCAGCTATAATTACACTTATCCGATTAAGCTAATAATCAATTATACAGTGAACTTTATAGAGTTATAATTTTCGTTAACAAACAGTTTGAATTGGAAATTGAATGAATCTAATAAAATACTTAGAGGATTCATATTATCTCTTCTGAATCGAACTTTACTGTCCCAAAAGATTTTATTCCTATAAATTGAACAAAGTTATACTGTGTGTGGAAATCTGTCTCCCAAAATTAAGGCACCATATCGAATTCCAAATCTAAATCTAAAAATTGGAAACCAAAAACTCTATCATACACCATCCTAATGCTTCACGTGATTCCATTTTTTTTTCATTAAAACTCTTCATAAAAAATTTAGCTACGACCTAAACATTAAATTCAAGCGAACATAATTCGATTGTTAATAAATATAGGCAATGAGGGAGGAAGAAAATCAATGAGTTGAAGAAATATAATCATCAAGCAGTATATGTGATCTATGCTGATACTGCAATAGTTAATCTTCTGGCCAAAGTATCCGATTAGATTTCTTTAAATAAAATCTTGTTGATATCCCCTACAACTCAAACATTTTTGTTTTACCATTATTAATATTATTTTTTTTTATCGAACAGAAAATAAAACATCTCACTACATTAAGTTTTTATTGCATCTGTTTGTGCCCTATCAATTTAGCGTTAAAAACTTATACAGATTTCATCGTTTTTTTGTTAAAAGACAGTACATTATACTACTGTATATAACCATATAATTTGATAATTATCTTAGTAGTAATGTAGTAATAAACAACTAGTGTCAGAAAACAATCAAAAGTTTTAATATAATTTTTACTTTTATATATCAATATGTGGTTCAGATGAGCACGATTGAATACAAATCCTTCATACACGTACACAATACACCATATCAGCCATTGTAACACGTATAGTGNAATTAATGATATAGGAAGAGGATTTGTATTGATAAACTTGACATTGATAACATACACAATTCTTTTATTAATTAAATGTATTAGAATAAAAAAAAATGATAGAAATTCCAAAAATTATTTCACTTGAAGATGCACACGATACGAAGCGAAGTTTATTGCTATTTTTTTTGAATAAGTCGAACAAGATGATCTTTTTGTCACAGAAAAAATAAAGAAATTTTTAAATCAAATAGTTTCACTTCATAACATCTGTTAAATTTATAGCATGATGCTGTGTTGACTTGTTTTTAGCTCTAAAAGTATGTAATAAAATATCCTCATGTCATTGGTTGAGAATGTAAAAATAAATCTTTCTCCACATTTTCATATCACCGTCATTTCTTTTTTCGCTGCAATCGCTTCATCATTTTTTTTCTTTGACTTTTCTTCACTATTCGTTTGTTCGCTATTTTCTTTCGCCAACTTAACACTGTTCAGGCAAAAGTGCATCATTGTTTTCGATTGACGAGATCGATCAAACAGAAGAAATGAGTCTATGTATATAAATATTCGCATTTATTAGCTAATGAAAAATATAGAAGTGAAGACAGATATGGAAGCTTCACCTCTTCAAATAAATGATTTACCTGATGAAATTCTGATGATTATATTTAAAAACATGTACAATACTGAAGTACTCTACTCTTTATTAGATGTTGATAAACGACTCAATAGAATCGTATGTGATTCGGCTTTTACGTATCGTTTGAATTTGCTAAGATTAGTTCCAAGTCATTTAATTGTGTTAACATCTTTATCAAGATATTTTATTTATCCACTACTTGATCCAATACTAAATTGGTTTTGCTTACAAATCTTACCTCAAATTTGTAATAAAATCAAATGGCTTAATCTTGAATCATCTTCAATAAGACGTATTCTTCGTTCTGCAAATTATCCTGCTTTATATGGATTTGGTTTATATAATATTGAAGCAAAAGAAGCTATCAATCTTTTTTCTGGTAAGATATTTGATTGTGACTATCACAATCATAAATAGTGACATTAAATCTATATATATCAAGTGAATTCATCCGAATCGGCTCAAAATTTCATTAATTAAAAAATTAAATATTTTGATAATCTTAAAATTATTCCATATTTTATTGATATCAATTAATAAATATGTATGAGAAAGATATCGTCATTAAGAATCAATTAAAATAAAAGGCAAAAAAAAAATAAAAATAAAAAGCTTCGATATTGTCTTCAACTTGAATTCTTCAAGAGACATTCTTGAAAAAGAAAATGAAGAATAAAATAGATGGTAAAAATGGATGATCGTGACAACTTAGCGTAATCCGTGCTGGGTTAAAATGTGAAACGCAATGTAATTAACTAAAGCCTCCGACACATTAGAAGATCCGGGGGTCTTCTATTTTGTCTTATCGTTCATAAGTTACAAGGAGGTCTTCTAATGTGTCCCTTAAAAAAGCTTTTTTTTGACAGTATCGCCAACAAATTTCGGTTCTAGTCAATTTTTGTCCAATACACCGTCAGTAAACGAGTTTATTTTATTTATTCCTCGTGCGTAGAATGAGAAAGAATCATATATTACCCTGTGAGAAAAGTGTATACGTGAAGTTAAGTTTTCTTCAACTATAAAAATCTGTTTTCGAATAAAGATGTTTCTGAAACTCTAGAAGAAATTTATAGACGAACAAGCTTTTTAATTAATACAAAACGAAATTTTATCAAATATGTTACTATTTTACAAAGATCTCTTCATGTGCTAGGCCCGAGAATGTTCACTCGGCCCACTAGATCATACGGTCATAGAAAGGTTTTTTCTCATATAGAAATTAATGAATTTTTCCAGAGTAAGCTGCAAAGAAGGACTAAAATGACTCCACGATATGGTTTAAAAAAAAAACATATTACTTTATACACAGTTGTTTCCTATTAGCTGTTTCTCAAGATTTTTCTAACTTGGAACTGACAGATCGTTGTCACGACGAAAAATATTGTTCATACTGAACTTAGACATCATTATGGACTTAAAT
>CAJNSZ010000012.1:1489036-1554842 GCA_905329745.1 Rotaria sp. Silwood2
CTAATAAATGTTCATTTATTCCACAATATTGTTACAAAAATTAATATTTATTAGTAAAAATTTTATTTTTTGATCATATATTCAACAGTAGAATACTCAGGTCAATAAATTATTTATTGATAAGTGAATTCAAAATAACTTCGACAAGTTTCTCTGTCGAAGTTATAACTTCGTCACGTTTATACGACGAAGTTGTAACTTCGTCAATATCGATCGACGAAGTTATAACTTCGTCGACCGGTGTAACTTCGATACGACATATATACGATTCAAATTAAAAATTCTCTTTTCTGATGAATAGATAAAATAGTAATATTCCATGCATTCCGTTTTTATCACAAGTTTGTGACATTGTCTTTAATTATTCTATTGAAAAAAAAAACAGAATAATTCATTTGTAGAGTAATGAATACAATCTACAGTCGGTACCAAAATTATTCAACTCGTTTAATTTTTTATTTTGTTTCGCTGCTGTAAGCATTGAAAAGAATCCAAATAATGATTTGAATAGAGAACATTCTTTCCAAAAGGAATATAAGTAAATAGAAATTCCTATCAAGTTTCCATAGACAAGACCTTCAAAAAATCGAAAGGCTAAATTTTTGGTACCTAGAGCAGTAAATATAATTTTGTTCACACTACACAGAACGATAGAACAAGCAATTCTCTTTACAATATGAGGTCTTTGAGTTCTTTAATGAAGATACAGCAAACTCACGTAAATCCCTATGGTCGTTCTTTTCCAATTTCCTATAGACAAACCATTTTTTTGACCTTCAATCAAACTGTTGTATCTCAACCAAAAATAGATGACGGAAAACTCGAAGACCTCTCATTTTATAGAGCATTGTTTACTCTATCGTTCTACGTAATCTAACCATAATTATGTTTACGGACTATAGGTCTTGAAAAACTGAGGATTTGGTTTTCTTGAGTTCGTACCTTTGTGAATCTGATAATAATCTTTATTTCCTTATATTTTTGTTTTAAACCATTTTCTTTATACGAATCACTATTTTGATTCTTTCTCGTGCTTACGACAGCGGAAAAAATATTGAAAATAACCAGTGTTGAATTATTTTTGTATTTACTATATGTAACAGTTCTATCACTTCCGAACCATGAAATGCCGGATGCATCAATCGTTGTTAATTTAGAATAATTTCTTTTTATTATATCTTCATTCTCTGTCAATGACTAGACAAAACAAAAAACCTGAAGCAAAAAATAACAAATACAAAAAAAAAAATAATTTATTTTATTTGCAACACTATCTGTTCATTTTGTAAAGAATCGGAATTAAGACTGTCGTTATCATTATAAATATGCCGCTTCATTAATATTTTTTGTTGTTCATCAATGAGACAACCATCTGAATGACTTGTTATTTTTGTTGTTGACAATTTTCGTTTTTTATTATTTTTTATACTATTATTTCGGTATTTCGCATTAATTAGAAATGTTTGCAATATCACTTGTTGATTGGATATCAATGATTGACTTTTTTCTTCAGTAGCAGGAGAAGTTGTTGCTGATTGACTTTCGTTATTTATAATTTCTTTAGTATTCTTATGATGATTTAAAATAAAACCTGTTTTTGCCGGTATTTGTGCAGCAAATTTCAAACTATTAACTTGGGCTCTTAATTGTTTTGTTAAACGCATATTTTTTTCAGGATGTAATAATATAATATAGACTTTCGGTGAAAATAGGCAAGCTAATGCTACTGTAGCACATAATGATAAAGTAACACATAATGTTGCAATATGCACCTTAGTAAAGAAAAACGAAAAACAAAAGATTTAAAGTTTTAATTTTTCTACATAAATACATTACTTGATGACGACCTGTCTCATGCGCTGTAAAATAAATTGGAAGAAATGCTAACCTATAATAAACAAAAAAGTCGAAATCATATTGTAGTTTTTCTTATTTACCAAAGTATACATGTTGTATAACAAGTAAAACCAATAAATTTTGTTTCATTAAAATTTTCTGGTACTTTCCGCGTTCGTACAGCATACATTGTACATATAAGTACAAGTAATACATTATAACTTAATGAAAAAAGAAATGAATATTTGTTCATATGACATTTAAGTATAATTAAACGTTCATATGCTATCATATCAACATATGGACGTTCATAAGCAAGCCATAATAATGAAAGAAGTAATTGTACCATAATTAAACATGAACAAATAGCTACTTGAGAACGTGGTGATATATATTGTGGACGTAATCGACCTTTTTTTTTTGTACTTTCAAATATTCTTGCAATACGATTTGTTTTTGTTAATAAAGCAGCATACATCATTGAAAAAGCTAAACCAATACCTAAACGTTGAATAATACATGTTATTATATGTTGTCTTAAAATTATAGGAAATGTCATTAAATAACATAAATGTATACCACCAAGCATAATAAAACAAAGTTCTTTTCCACTTGCTTTAACAATAGGTGTTTGTCGTTTTTGATAAAATAATATAACAACATATAATGTTAAAATATTACCAATTATTGATAAACTAATTGGTACAAGTGCTATTACTGATAAAAGTTCAATAGATGTTTCTTTTAATTTATAACATGATGTACGATTTTGTGTTGGCCAATAACCAAAAGGACATGGTTCACAATGTTCTTGATCTTCGAAACCAATAACAATTGATGTTTCATTACATGATGTACATACCCAACAACAAGAATCACCTTGAAATTGATGAAATTCACCAACACGACATGGTTCAGAACAACGAGATATTGGTATTGTTTTTGATGATAATAATGATATATCATTTGTATTTGTACCTGGCCATACAATTGAATCAATATTAAGATTTAGTTTACCATTTTGATTTCGATCTATTTTCCATTCACCAATAGAAACATATTCATATGGAGATGTAATTGTATCAGATAATGACGATATTTCATTTGATCGACGATAATTATATATACGATAATGACCGGGTACGAAACGTTCAGCATTAAATTGAATTTGTCTTGAATCAGGCACTAGAGTAAAAAACAATATATTTAAATTACTCTCTTGAGATTTGAATATCTATCGTGGGTTTTTTTTTCAAGAAAAAAGAAAAAGAAAATCACAAATGCAAACTAGTTTTATGATTTTCTTCCTTGACTGTAGTTGATCAATAGTTTTTTAATCGTAAATAATCGAGTAATATCTAATAACTGCTTCGTTATCAAAAAAGGAAAAAAAAGGAAAAATGAAATGATTCTACAAGAAAGCATTTGCCAATGATTACATTGCAAAATCTGTTCGACATGTGTGTGTGTCTCTATTTTTTTCTTTTCTATATGTATATATTATAATAGAACTTACTAAAAAATGTTTTTTCTAAGATTAATTGAAATAATTTTTTCCCGTCTATATCTGTTAAAGATGTACTTGGTGGACATGAGAATAATGTACAATTTAAATATTCATGTAATGCATGAGCAAATACATATGTTGCATCAACAATAAATTGTAATTTACTATCCCAATTTGTTTCATTTAATTGATGATTTATACATGTTGATGATATTGTTAAACTACAACCAAAACGATGTTCCCAAAATTCATTAAACCATGGATTTCGTGATGAAATTATTTTTGAATTTTTATTATTTGTATTCTTATGAATTCTTTCATCGGGTAAATCAGGTTTTAATGAATTAAAATATCGATCAAAATTTTCTGGTTGTATTGAAACAAGTTCTAATGTTAATGCACCAACAGCTATTTCATCAGTTTCACCATTTATAACAACTGATGATTCTTTACCCTAAAAATATATATAACGAAAGAAAACAAAATGAACTAAACACTTGATTTATTCTCTTTATCATATTTACCCATGCATCACTTGCAATAAGTATAGGTCGATGTGTGCCATTAAATAATTTAATTGCTTGTAACAATTTTCTAGCATCTTCTTTTGTAAGAAATAATACATAAACACGTACTTGTACATCAGATTTGACACGATCGAACATTGTTTGTAATATTACTTTAATATCTTGTATTGATGCATCACGATATAAACGTTGTTCATCAGCAATACATATACGATTTAGTTTTTTTTGAATTATATTTAAATCATCATCTGCTGTTGTAGATGCTTTAAGTAAACGTCGAAATTCTCGAAAACCTCCTTCACCATAATCACCGTGAGAATATATTGTATTAACATATGTAAAATTTAAACGTTGTAATATATCAACGATTGCACGTGCTTGATTTGAATCGGACGGAACAGTACGAGCAAAATATTCAAATGATGGTTCACTTAATTTTGGTGTTGTTGATGCATAGGATATTTGTGGTAATTGAAATAAACGTAATAAATTAGCAACATGTACACTAACTGAACTTAGTGTTGCACCAACGACACCAAATACATTATCATTATGTGGAGATTCAGATAACGAGGCATTAACACATTTACATGAAGTTGATGTTAGACGACTAATTACAAATCCAAGAGATTGTTCAACAGCATAATTATCATCCGAACAAGTATCCAATATGAGTGCGCCTAATTCAATACCGGGTAATAAACTTGTATCATTATTAATTTGTTCTATAGCAAACAACATAGCTTCTAAACGTTGTATTCCACGAAATTCACTTATAACTCCACAAGGCTCTCGCGGATTTCCATACTCATGCACAGGAAATAATCCACCTAATGTGACATTCCCTTTTCGATGTGCTGAACGACTTATTGATGATGAATTAGCAAATGTTAATGTTGTATAATAGAAAAAGAAAATTGAAATACCGATCAAATAATAAGAATAATAAAACATCGATTATTTCGGCCTAAAAAATCAAAGTAATATAATCGCCATAAATCTAATACTTATGTATCGAATGTACATGTATACAAGTGTTCTTGTTTTTTTCTTTATTTCTATGACTCTATTCTTGGCATCACTCATTCTCGCTATGTAAGTTAATCTATTTGTCAAATACAATAACAACAAAAAAAAAAAGGGGAATTCTCTCCATTGCTGTCTCAACATTATTGACGCATCCTCCCTCTCTACCCCTTTTTTTCCCCGTAATTACAGTCCTTTCTCTCTCTTTCCCCTCACACTTTCTCTTGTCCTCTCAGTTTCCTTCTCTCTTTCTCTTTCTCTCTCTCTTGCTCTCTCTCTCTCTTTCTCTCTCTCTCTCTCTCTCTCTCTCCCTCGTAGCGTATCGCTTATGGCAAGAATAGTCGATTGATTCGATTTTTTTTTTTTTTTTTTTTTATAAAAAAATTTTCTTTGAAGGTAGCACATCAGTTCAATAAACTATTGCGCAGTCGAAAGTCAATATTGATATAATACCCAGTAGTCACGTTATGTGTTAAATAAACTTATCGATCATACCAATACAAAAGACAAACTAATTTGTTCGTTCTTTTCTCCATAGTTTGAAACTTATTTGTTGATTGATTTCATTTTTTTTCAATAATAAGCATACTAGATTTACTCTTTTATATATGACTAGTTGAAATAGCTATTTAGGTTTCTATTTCGACATAACTTTTCAAGCATTAGCTTTAAATTGTCATCTTACTTAGAAAGAAAAAAAAACGATTCTCTATCATCCAAAAAGAAATCATCAACGAGAAGACATTAGACAAAAATGGGATAGTGGAGAAAAGCCATAGAGAATGAATATGTACACAGCGGATGATTATTAACAAATGAAAGGAAATCAAAGAAATCTTGCTACTCAAAATAGAAATATCTATCAATATATATTCATTACGAACTCTATTATACTGATGACTGCAAACTTCTTTTCATTTTTAATATTATACTTACCTATAGTTGGATGAATCTATTTAAATATAATTCCTTTGCTTCGTATTGTATTTGACATTGAATGATTATGTTTGGCAGCGCGCAGATTATTATATTCTAGTGATAGAAGAGAAATTTATGGAAATTTATTTTCTTTCTCATATTTTACTTGGGTTCCTCAGTGTCACTCGCTTTTTTCTTTTTTTTTTTAAAGTGATATTGATAAGAACAATAATCTGTGACATAAGACAAAGTTAAAAAAACATTGAGTGAAATGCTTTCATTTATATTAGACATCTACTAATAATCTAGATCTAGTGCAGTTTTTGTCGTCGTCATGCGTCTTTGTCTGTGTCTATTTCGCAGCAATAGTTTTTGTCTTCGAAAGAAAAAGACATGAGTGCACCAATAAAGTATTAACGAGTGCGATGTAGTTAATAATGCCGACAGCAAACGCAAACATAAATCGAGGTACACTAAATTAAGTCATTCGTATCTTGTATCATTTATCAATTTATATAAGCATATAATATTCGATAAGAAATCATGTTATAGATCGAGATTCTTTATATCATAAAGTTCTTTCTACTCTAAATATTCTACACGAACAAGTCAAACGACAAATCGCCCGAAATGAGTTTGTTGCATGTTGACTAGATCCTAAATAGTAATAATGTCTTTCAAAATATACAAAAAAAGACACAAACAAGTAGGTGGTGAAGCTGAATGCCGTTGTAATTTTTTTCATATAATAATCACATCACGCATCAGAATAAAAATACACTGACATACGATGATTATTGTTATTTTTTTTGAACGCATATTCTTTTGTCGGCATCTTTGTCGTACACGTATGCGTAATGATTAAAATGCATCATTCGTGCGAATAAGACTAACACATATCTTCGGCAATTATTTGCTTTATTAAAAATTGCTCGTTTGATTATCGAGTTCTTTCGTATTCGTTTTGCTTCGTTTCTTATTCCGCATAATTTACATTCGTGCTAGTTTTTAATTTCAGATATGCATGCGCATTCATGCAATATTAAATACAGATAGAGAGGACAAAAAGAGCTTATAAAAAATTGAACAATTTACTAACTAACTCGTGCGTCAAAGGTGCAGACTTTCTTTTTATCATGCTTGGCCACAATCATTGCTGATCGATTATTCGAATAAACAAATATTCATTAAACCGGAAGATTTACTCAGTCTTGTTAAAAATATAAAAATAACATAATAAAATTTCTTCTTTTTCTTTTTTTCTATTGTACCTAACATGATAGAAATGTACTCATGTTTTGTTTACATGGGTAAAAATGGAATGGATTTTATTTGTGTTCGGCATATGTACTTCGAAAAATTAATATGAATAAATTATAAACATAATATTCTTGAAAAAGGTTTTGTTATTTAACTTTTAGTTTTTTTCTTCTTCTTCTTTTTAGCCTTCTTATTATCATTATTATCTAATCCACAAAGTTTATTGATAAAATCATGATAATTAAATGTATTTAGTGATTTGTTTGAATCATTAACCATTGAAAACATAATTTTAAAATCTTTCATTGTCAATGGCATTTCACCTAATGTTGTTAAATTTTGAATTAAATATTGTTTATCAATAAAACCTTGTTGTTCAGTATCAAATGTTTCAAATGATTTAATTAATAAAAGAGCTATATCATCATGCGTTATTTCTTCCCAATAAGGTGCAAGAATATATTCGATTTCATCAAGGAAATATTCATCTGTATGATAAGATTCTTCCAAAGTTTTTTTAATTTTTTCAATTGTACTTTTAGTCATATTTTGTCCAGCTAAATGAAGTGTTTGTTCCAAATTCGATAATTCTTAAGAAGAAAAATTCAATTAAAAAAAAATGTTTCGTTATTTTTTTAGAATAAATATTATATAGAATGTCGCTATTTTTCTTTCAAGTGGTCTAATCAAACAAAGAAGAAAGAAGTTCATCTTCATGAAACACTCTTTCCAATAGTTAACTCGTTTATGTCATGTTGTTCTTCTTGCAAAAATGTATGTACCATAGATATCTGACATAAAACATTTATCATACAGTGATAGTTAATGCATTTCTTTTCATCGCATGTCAATGACATACAAACATTACTTAATAACAATCATCATCATGAATGCTAATCTTTTGTTTTAGTCGAGACGGATGTTTCGTGATATTGTTTGAAAACGTTAATTACTACATATGATATATGGAAATTTTATTGTCGAATACAATCAAAATCAAATCGAAAATAAACTAAGTATTTGTCGTTTAGTTTTAGAGAGATATGATAAAAATAATGGACTATCGAAAAGTAATTTGAGAAGATGTTCGTTGATTTTCAAGCCTCGTGTTAAAGAAACCTGTAGGAATTTGAAAATAGTAAGTAAATTTCGGAATTTTGTGCTCTTGACTTCACAAACTTTTATTGAACTTCTGGTTTAAGAGTTATGAGACGACCTTATCGAAGACCATAAATTAAGCTTGAACAAGCTAAAAGTATCCACAGTAGAAATAAAAATTATTTCAAATACAAAGAATGAAAGAGCAAATATTTCTCTGTAAAATGATATACTAATAATTTCATTTGTCAATAGTAAGAATTTTGGTAAGGTGGATCATGTTAGTTTCTCGATTTCTGTGAAAAACAGACTTACCAAGCGAACTTGGTCATAGTTGGATGATTGTTCTGAAACTATTGATTATTATATTACTTTACAGAGAATAATCTCGCTTCTAATTCTATTGCAAAAAGTGGGTACTCTAACGTATACAGTGAAAGAGACTATTGCTGCAAAAAAAAAAACGTCAATTCCCTCGCGTCTCTAAAAGATCGACTCATAACTAGAGAAAAAAGGATTTCCCTTACTTTTCGGCTACTTTGTGTGCTGCCCAGTAGTAGATTCAGTAGTCTAATATCTTCCCTATCACTAATACTAACGGTAACGCTAAAAGACCAGCCTGACTCAGAATTCCTGGACTCAGTTGTTTTGAGTTTCTTATGCATACTAACTTACCACACACTATATTCTAAATAATAGATTTCTTATGTAACCTAAAAAAGTTCCCTAAAAGAAATTTTTTTTAGAGTGTAGTCACAGTAGCATGTGTATGCCACGTCATAATCAGCATACTATCGCACGAATTATTGAAAGGAAACAATCATTTGTGACTTGTCAAGTGTCATTCCATGACTAGTGCTACTGAAATTTGAATATAGTATCTTGTAGATACGTGTTGAACAATACAGCCACTCAGCCGTAGTGGTCTCATAAATAGAGATATGCAGGACTAAGTTTTTTTTTGCATGTCGATAATTTTTTTCAAACGGTGTCAGTCATAGTCCCGATAAATCCGGTCTAGAGAAAATTATTCCAAAATTTATTTGTATCACATCTAAAAGAAATCTTCAATACTTTTTTTTTGATTCAAACAATCGATGACTGGTACATTTTTGAGTCGCCTCTCTTGAATTATGTTTCAATCGATGATAAGACAATTCGCTTAAAATCATAGATTATTTAACAATAATCTTTAATTCCGGTTGGGACAAATTTTTTCCTCGTAATTCCGGTCTCGATCTAAGCAACTTCTCTTTCACATGATTCCGGCCCTGTACATCTGTACTCATAACTTCTAAACCAAAAGTTCCCAAAGAAATATCGAACCTATATTTGGAAGCGATAGAAAGTTTTGATTCAAACTCAGTGTTTTCAAATTTCTGCAGGCTTCTTTAAAGATGCTGAAAAATGAATATACATTTTTGTCGAATAACCTTTCGATAATCCATTTTCACTGGTTTCATAATATCATTGTATGTAAGATTATTCATCATCAAATTATTTCAATATATTTACAATTGAAACTATGCTTATGAGTTAATCTTGTACAAATTTAGAATTTATTACAAAATAAATATTAAACACAATTGAAACTAATATTTCTCACTGATTGTTAATTCTCCGGCAACTTTTGTCTTAACCACCTTTCGTAATTTTTCCATTTCAACATCTGATAAATGTTGTTTATCAAATAAATCTTCTTTATTCTCGAGATCATTTTCTATAATATCATCATTTCGAAGCGATGAATATCTTTCATTATTATACATTAATTTAGAATACAAAAAAAGGAAGAACCAACAAATACAATTTTGAAAAAAAAAGCGCAATGTATCTTTGCCTTTATTGTGTATGTAACATTTGATGGATAGAAAATTTTGTTTTTATATGACTTTCACTTGGACATATAACTATTGCATCTTATAAAATCATACGAATGTGTTCATTTCACTTATAATGATAGCAATAATATGTTTTATAAAAAAAAAACGGAATGTTTTCTTAAAATATCAAATAAAATGAAATGTTTAATTAAATAATAAATGGAATCAATGCACATCTATTCGATGGATATAATTCTTTATAATGTCGATAATACCATTGATGATTTAATAAAGCTGATAATGATTGATTAACAAATATCCAAATAAATAAAGATGCCATAGCTGACGTTCGATGACTTGCTATAAAAAAAGAACTATAAATAAAAATTTCTGCTATATAATTTGGACAAGAAAAATAATTAAATATCCAATAACCATATGGTATAGGATATAATTCATTTTGTAAACGTTTCATTTTTATATATGTTATATGTATATTATATTGTACATAACTTGCATAAAAAAAAATTATTAAACCAAAAAAATATTTTTGAATATTTATATTTGTATAAGGATATTTATAATCGATAATTATTGTTAAACCAACACATGGATAATGTATTAATCCATAAAAATAATATACAAAATTTATTTTTGAACGATATTTATTTATATAAATACATTCATATAAACGACGTATTATATGAAGAATAAATAGAATAAACAATAGAAAATATGATAAATGAGATAGAAATAATATGAAATTTATTATGAAACCAATTATATAAAAATGTATATAATAGGATTTTGGTATATTTCCTTGATTTATTAATTTATTATGAAGATATAAACGTCGAAGAATTATATTTATTATTGAAAAATTTATATGACAATCAATTAATAACCATATACCTGACAAAAGTATTATAGCTGATAGCGAAAGCCAAAAAAACGTTATTAATAAATTGAGATTCCATTCGAACATCTTTTTCTTCTTTTTCTATCTAAAATTTAATTTATTTATGAGATTATAAAAATTATTTTATTTGTCATTCTATCTATATCATTAAAATAAAAACAAAACAAAAAAACATTCCTTTCTCTTTTAAACAAATGTGTCCTCATCTTTAATCTGATCATCAATAAATGGTAAGCGTGAATATAATATTGAATGTTCATGAGAATTAATCTGTTCATCATTATTTATGTGTGCATTATGATAAATTGATTGTAAATTTGAGGATACATCAAGAGTTGAACCTGCTATATCTTGAAATTCAGTAAGATAACGATGATAACGTCGACGAGCTATTATTAAACGAATTATCATTGGTAAAATACCACAAAGTATTATGGAAGAAAATATCATTATTAAAGCTAGAATAAGCCAATTGTCTACTGGCATTGTGACATAGATAATAATTTATTAAAATTATAAATAATTGATTTAGATCGAGCACCATCGAGATAGAACCTAAGAAAAAAAATATAACAGAGAAATGAGAAATGTGTTAGTTTTAAACTAGAATTATTTCCTCATAAAGGGGGAAATTACCATAATCGATAAAAATATTGTTGTCTAAAAAATCGGTTTAATGGCATTGTTGTTCTCGACTCTTATATTAAAGGACTACTTCATGTTTTTTACTTCAACTCTTTTATTTATGTAGGAATTTTATATGCGTAAATTTTTCTTCGTTCGGCAGAATTTCTCTTTTAGTTGTTTTAATTAATTTTTTTCCTGATTCTTTTGCTATAAATACATGTTTCGTTGACAAAAAAAAGAACGAAAATAATATTCTTACTAATTTTCATCGGCAAATTAATGTAAAAGTCGTGCCAATAATATAAATTCAATAGCTATTGACATATTCCAAAAGAAAAGGTTGCAACTAAAAACAAGATAATAATCATATTGAAAATGAGAAGATTTGTTTCTTTTTTATTAAATAACACGAAATAGGACAGATTACAAAAAAAAAAAAGAAAAAGAACACTTTTCAAACACAGATCTTTATCAATTAATCTTCTGCTGTTCATAATAGGAAACAAAAGCTTCGAATAGCAAATCAAAAAAACAAAACAAAAAACAAACGACATAATTATATGAATAAACTAATAGCACTGTTCACAAGAACACCAGGTTATCTTTTCTTTCTTTTGCTCGTAAATATTATATTTCTTAGTTCTATAGTTTTATCTGACTAGCTAATATGAAAAAAAAATTAAATGATTATAATAAAAACGCGAGAAAATATTTATTTATTTATGTATTTATTTATTTATATTAGCTATTGTTCCATCAGGTAAATTATTGACTTGTATTGGCACTGGTAAATCACCATTACTGGCTGTAACTAATGTATTTGTTTTTTGTTCTTTTGATTGTAATGTTAAAAATCCATAAAATGTTTGTACCAATGGCATTGTAAATAATAATAATGCAGCTAATGCCGTACCAATACCAATAACAAAATATGTTACAGCATATGAATTTCGATCAGCAATATAACCTTTATTTTAAAAATAAATAAAATTGAAAATTATTATTTATTTTTTTTCTTCTTCATTTCTTACCAAGTGTCGGTGGACCAACTAATGATGAAATACCTTGACAAAGAAGTAACATACCATAAGCATTAGTAAAATTTTGTGTACCAGCAAATTTAATGCATAATATTGGCATTAATACTTCTTGTGCACTTTGTAAAAAACTAGTAAAAAGCATAAGTGGCATTAAAATTGAATAAGATTTAATGACAAGTGGAATGAGTATTTGAGAAAGACCGGCCAAACACAGTGAACAAGCATATACATAAAGTGGTGAAATCCTATAATAGACCAATATGATTAAATATAGTTTCGAACAAAAGAAGCTGTCATCTATGAAGTATTACTATTCTATATGATATTCACTTGATATTTTCCCTTACAAAATATTGTAAGAATCATGAAATCTATTTATCGATAAAGTTTCACAAAAAAAATTCATGATTCAATTATTTTCGTAATATTGTGAAATAAGATGAAAATTCAATAAAATGATCATAACTAAAACAGAAACGGCTAAGGATACATATCATTTTAAAACTTTTATCAGCACAATATTAGCTCGAACGGAGATTATTAGTTAGACAAACTGCCTCGTGAGATATTATCTTCTCATTAGGAATGTCTGTAGAAGAGAAAATTTTAGTTTTTAGTGATATGAATCTTATTCACAATGACTTCAATCAATTTATTTGAAAATATTCACATAAGATGACAAGTCTGCTCTTTGAAAGTTTTAGAGTTGTGAATGAAGTCGAGTTAGACTTAGAACATGAGTTCACTATGTCAGAGTGTGCTAATTATTAAGATCTTGTTTATGTGTCACGAACTTTAGTAATAATGAAGTAGACATATGGAATTACCATTAGCGCTAAAAAAATAACAGTAATAGCTTTTGAAATAACAAAATGACAAACAAAAGCTTTTTGAGTGCGTATTTCCGCTGAATATGTTTTCCATAAAAGAAAAAAAATGTCTGAACCATAACTCCATTACATGTTAACCAATGAAGAACAAATTGGTACTTGCAATAAGAGTTTATTGTCGAAACGGATTCATATAAAATATGATAAAGAATAATAACACTTCATAGACGACAGATACTTTTGTCCAGGACTGTATTGAAAGAAAAATTTCAAATAAAAAAGAACAAATATGTTGAAAACCTATAATTTTATTTAGTAGAGAAATGAAAGTTATTTTTGGATTTATTTGATTAACCTAAAAGTACATGACGTTGCGCGTTATGTTGATTCAAGGAAACTAAAGCATGTAATAGAAAAGTTATTCAAGGATAAATACACCTTTGAAAAACAACGTTATCAGTAATAATAACAATAATTCTTATTGATGTCATCATGATAATCAGTATATGTGGATGAAAAAGAAAATACTTTCAAAATTATTTTTCTTTTCTTTTTTTTTTTTTTATTAATTTTTATGTAAAAGAATATATTCTTATTGATTACCTTTTTGAATCTCCCATATATCCATAACCAATTTCACCAAAAATGGCTACTATTCCAACAGAAAAAATTAAATGTGAACCTTTCTCAGCTGTCAAATCATTTTTTTTCATATAATCAATAAGAAATGTCCATGTTGCATCATAAAAAATTGTTATCATTGTAACACATACACAAAGTAACAGAAATGGTAATATACGTAAAACACGTAATAATTTACATACATCATGATAAATTTGTTCAAAAAACGTCTTTTTTTGTATTTCATCTTCTTCTTCTTCTTCATCTTTTAAATAATCTTCAATATTTTTTGGTACTGCTAATGAACGATGACGTTTTTTACCAGCTAATATAGGTGAATATAAATTTGGTAAACTTAAACTACGATCAATTGAAAAATGTAATGATTGTAATTTACATATATTTAATACACTTTCATAATTATATATATTTTTTGAACATAATGCTAATTGTGAAAGATTTCCTCGATTAAAATGTAAAGAATGATGATGATGATGATGATGTGATGAGTGTGCACGTGCACTACTACCTGCTGTTATTGGCACATTATGATGTTGATGATGAAATGGATAATAGAATATTAATTGTTTATTATCATGAGTAGCATTTGTTGACGAACGACGTTGACGACGATGATGTGAACGAGCTTTACGAGAAGTATTTGTTGTGGCTGATGGTACAATTGAAGGAGTAGATTTATCAGTTGTTAATGGAGTTGTTTCAGTTAAAGATAAATTTCTAGAATAAAGCGAACAAAACAAAAAGAAATATTTTTTCTGATCATAAATATATATATAGTATACATGAGTGACTGAATAGGCTGTTCTTAGTTTTTAATGTAAGATGTAATCTTCTAGCTGAAAGAAGAAACAGTGCTGAGAAGACGATAAAAATTCCTCATTAAAGCATTAGGAAGAAGGAGCAGCGCCCAAAGAAGATATTTATCGTCATGGGGCATTAATGAAAAAGAGGCAATGGGCAAAGAGTTTTTTTAGCTATTATGAAATTAATAATAAGACAAAGAAGAAAACAAACCAATACTCGTTTTATAATTATTGATATTCTGAAGAATTTTTTAAAACTTTTTCTAATCTTGTTTTAGATTAAAAAAATATATTTCTTTTGTTTCTTGTGTTTTTTTTTGTTATAAAACTTACTTGCAACTATTTGATCGTTCTGCAATAATTGGTACTTCAGTTGCACGATTGATTTCATCGGTTTGTCCAATATGTGTTGTTGATGAAGATAATTTCGGTTCATTAAAATTTCTTTCTTCTTGTTCCATTCGATGTTGACGATATTCATCTTCTAAATGTTCTCGAACAGCTAATGGTATACATATTTCAGATTTTGAATATTGATCTAATAATTCTTGTTTACTAAATTGATCATAAAAAAATATGTCTTCTGTTATTGATGGTCTATGTTCAGGTGGAGGTGTATTTGATGACGGATTTATAATTGTTTCTTCTGGTTCTTGATTTGTTATAACAGATTGTGTAGTTTCAACTGGAACTTCGGATTGTTCTGAAGGTACTAATGCTGTTGATGTTGTTTCATTTCCATTTTCAGTTTCTTCATCTTCACCTAATCATATTGAAAATAAGAATTTCTTTTATGAATAAAAAAAAAATACGAAACTTACCTTCTTCTTCATCATAATCTTCTTCATCCCATTCAACTTCTCGAAATAAAGCACCAAATGCAACAATAGATAAAACAATACCAGAAAAAAGCATCATTGCACCATTCCACTCATATTTATCAATTAATTTTTGTAATACAATAGCAAATACACATTGACCAAATGCCCCACCTTTGTAACAAAAAAGAAAAAGAAAAAAAAAACACTTTTTTTCCTCTTTTCTCTATAATAAATATTCAACATACCACTTATTGTTACACCAGATGCAAATGATGGTTTAGCTTCAAAATGTTCTGTTACAGCAACAACTGTTGCAACAAGTACTAAAGAATTTCCAAATGCATAACATACACCCATCGTTATATAAAGTAATTCAAGGCGACGTGCAAATGATGTTGCTAATAATGATAATGAACCAATAAGTCCTCCAATCATAGCCGTTTTACGATAACCAAATCTTGTTGTTGTTATTGATGCTATTGGACCAGCTAAACATGGTACAGCATTCATCATTGATTGAACTAAAGCAACACGTGATGAACCTTGTTCAGGAAATTCATCTTGTAATGCAACAAATAATATTGGAAAAACTGATGTTAAGGCTTCACCTATTGAATATGTTAAAAATGATGCAACTAATATAACCCAACTCCAATTTGATTGATATTCAACAAATTCTCTCCATGGTGTTAAAGAACGTTGTAAACGTCGACGTAATGGTTCTGATGTTGAACAACAACCACAACAACGTTCATTTTCTATTGGAATTACATGATCACCGGTCGTCGGCTTTTTTGAAGAGCCGTTAGTTGTTTTGGAATACAGATCGACTAAAATATTTAAAAAAATACTTTTAGTTTTTTTTCGTTTTTTTTTTAATTTAATACCTGAAGAAGTCTCGTGATTTTGCTGAAGACTATCCGTCTTCACACTATGTTCTCCGTTTGCTTGAGGGTAATGTACACGTTTTTTATTTTTAACCGTTGGAAAAGGTGTTGTTGAATCAATTATATCATCTATTTGTTTTTTGACTTCTTCTTCTTTGTCTTCTTCTATAGTTGTCGTTGGACTCTCATCTTCTTGTTTTCTTTCTTTGGTCTTATGATAATGTTCTCGATGTCTAGGTGACTGCATGCTTAGTTATTATTTGTCAACGATTTTGTTTTGTTTTTTCTATATATTCTGTACGATATATTAGTCAATAGCGAAAAGTTAGATCGAATACAATGATGTATAATGACAAACGAATAGACACAAAAAATAGATATATATATATTATATGCGTAATATTAATATATATATATGAAGTAATTATAAAATATAAAGGTTTCTTTTTTTTCCTTTTTCTATTGTTTTATTTGAATAAAAATATTGAAGTTATTTCTAGGTAATATCACCAAATCTCAATAATATTTTTGAAATATTTGATATAATTCGAAGGCGACTATTGACATATGTAGGTGTTAATGCTAATGTAGGCAGAATGTTGTCGAAACGTCTCATCAACGCGATAAGCGACGATAAGTCAATATAGCAACGGGGAAATAAACAGTTCAGCAAATATGTGTAGACATCAATTTATGTTAAGTTAATGGTTTAGAATTCGTAGAAAAAAAGAAAAAAAAAGAAGAAGAAAGACGTTCCACCGACAAATATATATATATATATATTTAAAATGTCACAAATAACAAAGTTGAGTATCTAAAATATAGAAAAATAATATCACTATGATCTGATTACTATTGTTCTTCTCATCAAGCGAATGAAACAAGAGAAAACAACAAAGCATATACTTCATCTCGATAACTTAACAATGTAACACAAGAAGAAAAAATTAATGCGATAATTTAAATATGTGCACTCCTCTTGTCGACTGTTTTTATGCATATTTTTTTTCTCTTCTAGGTATTTCATTACGTGCTCATGTGATAAAAATAACAAAAACAACGATATGTACGATTATGGGTTTTTTTTTTCTTGTTGTCTTCCTGTCTTTTCTCTCTCTCCCTTTCTCTTATCTTATGTTGTTTGTTCTTTTTTTCTATCGAGCCCATAGTTGTCGATTTTCGAGACAACTCTAACCAGGGAGTATGCGTTCTCACATTTATTTCTATTGATTGACTGACATGCAAACCAAATGTAATAGATTACAATGCACACTCTAGACGGTAAGGACAGCTGATGAAAAAAAAATAATAAAACTTTCCACACAGTCACAAAATCAATGTGAAAAACAAGAGAGAGAGAGAACATGAATGAATGCCTTGAAATTCAATACGAAGAAAATAAAATCTTTTCTTTTCTTTTTTTTTTCCTATTGGCAAGAAAACGTATATGAACTTTACTTTCATCTTAAAAATAAATCTCAATTTAATCAAAATATTATAATAATAATCCACAGAAAAAAAAATGAATTGTTTTTAATGCCTAAATCAAATCCTACATAGAAAGCTTGAAATCAAACCTATAATTTATTCAATAAAACTATTGGATTTATGCTAATCTAAAACGGTTTATGGCATTTGATACTTTTTTTTTCGGTAGTAATATTACTTGAGAACGACTAATATTTATTTACAGAATGCAAACGTAACAAGAAAATCTTGTTTTTTTTTCTGTTCTGTATTTTAATAATGTTTCTATTTTTTTATTATTTTTTTCTCAAGAAATGTTGCATAGTTCTGATAAAAATTATTCAAATACTGGTTCAAAAGAATATTTTAGAAAAAAAAGCAACTTAACCCTTTGTTGCCCTATGACTTCTATAAGTACCATTTTATGAAGATTCGATTCTTTTGAACTATGAGACATTTAGAAACTGGTTTTATATAAATATAAAGTCTATATATTATGGACTTCAAATCAACAATCTGAATCTAATCTTCATCAATAAAAATCAAGCGTTTTTATGTTTCCTGAATATATAATGTTAAGATATGCACTATAATTCATAAGAGGGAGGTTTTTTGTTGAATTTGGTTCAAACATTTTCTGTATGTATAGGGACAAATATGATTGATGTTATTGACCAAATTGTCTTTTCAAACTTTTTGATGTAGTCAAAGACAAGAAAGGTTTAATTTTACGAAATGAATTATCATTCTTTAAATAGATTATATCAAGTTCGACATTGAAGCTTTCTATCAAAGTTATATTTATGATTACGAGTAGATCAGATATGTTCTTGATATTCCCAAGTTAAAAACAAGTGAAGTTTTAATTAAAAGTCAATATATAAACCTAACATTACTCATTAAATAAATTATATTATTTAATACTTCCTACTGTGAAAAAAAATCGTTTATGACGTTCATCTTAGATTTGTCAGTTCTCTGTTGATTGCTATTACTCATTTTAATGAAATGCCATTTCACTACATGATATTTCTAGGAAATGTTATATGAACCGAGAATATAATTTTCTAATAAAAAAAGAAATTATAAATTTCTCATGAGATTAGTTTTATTCAAGTAGGAATAGTGATATTCATAGGTGACTATCTTCTGTCATAAAAAGAAACAAAAAAAAATTGATGTTCATTTCGTTTAATGAAATAATATCATAAATATATATGTATGCGAAAACGATTGATGTTATTGTGTCGAACATATTCATGACGAAAATGTCTTTATATTATTGGATAGGGAAATTACTTGACTGTAAATGAAGGCGACTATAAGTTTTTCGATGATCTTTTGACTGCATAAAGGAATATATGCAAACTTCTAGAGAACGACTTTTTCTATCTAATAATGTCTGCACGATCAAGTTCTACTAAGTACCGTTTATATATCAATAGATGGCGCAAACTTCATCATGATCATGGTAGATTATGATGATCATGGCGCTATCTATCGACATATCAACAATGCGCAATAGAACGTGATACTACATACGTCGTTAAATAGAGGCAGGCTTTTCCTATAAGTCTACATATGACTAGTTCTGCAGTCAAAACTTTAATCTGAGTAGCTAAAATGTACCATTGAAATTTTCTTAAAATATATCATAAGAAGCACTTACATGAGATTACACAGTACTTTTCGAATACTTGAGTTCATAGTTGTTGATAAGAAATATTTTCGTCATTTTATTCTCATACCTATAACATGTTATCTGACATTTTGCAGTAAAAACTCACCCGAACCATATTCACATGAATAACACAAAATTCCATAGCTGATTATTTGTCTATTTTCGAAGAAACTTGAGAATAATGAATGTTGATTAGATGAAAGATAACTTATATTCGTAGATTCAATAATTTTCATTAGAACTTTATTTGTAACTTCAGGATTAATTACTATAGTCGCTTTGGATGATACGTTTTTCAAAAAAAAAAACATATTCATATAGAATATGATTGAATATTTTACTGAATACAATCCAAAATGTTTAAACTAAACAAACAAGGAATGAGACTCTTTCTTTAGAAATTTACGAAATAACATATGTTTTTCTTTATTTCAATTGAAGCTTATAAAGAATAAATCAAGCTTTTATCGAACAATCTGGTATGCATCAATCCTAGTGTTGGCTGGTTAATTGGATACCAGTTCGACTAACTGCACATTGAGTGTTCTTATACTAATCTCTTTTGATTCCTGTTCTCTGATAACTAAATATCACTTTTGTTAGATATGCACTGAACCTAATCGATGATTGGTACTGGTGCATATTTACCAACAAATAAAAAAGTATCATCCACAAATACAATTTATCTGAACATATATTCAATCTTGATTATTCAAATCTTACGACTCATCTTGACTTGTAAGAAAAGGGTTTTTATTTAGTGTCGGTTTATGAACGATGCTGACTTCATTAGACTATTTTTGATAAAAAAAAGCACATATTAGATAAAATAATACTTACATTTTTTTATACGCACACACATTCTCTGTATTCTATTGATTGTGAAACGAACGAGGGAAAAGCTAAAAGCTAAAAGAAAAACTTTATCCAGTATCACCATCTTATTCGTTCCACTATCAATAGAATAGAGAGAATGTGTATACGAAAAAATGTGCGTGTTATTTTATCTTATATGTGATTTTCTACCAAAAATAATCTGATAAAGTCAACAACATTGATGAAACGTTATATTATTCATTTGATGGCTGATTTATAGAAAAAATTCGACTGACTTTTTTTTATTACAGTCGAATACTTACATTGTACTTATGATTTGACATAAACATTAAGATATCAATTCATCAAGTAATAAATGATTAATTGAAATAAAATAGTACTTTTACAATAAATCAATCAAGATTCCTTCGTTCTAATAATAAATAACATAAACTAACTAATATTTTTTTAATAAATTAATCTTCAAATATAATATTAAAAAAAGATAGTGCTCATTTTCTTAACTTATACTAAATAATCTTTTCTGAAGAAAAATTCTTTTAGTAATGCGTGGTAGTATTCTGTAAATTTCAAAAAAAGAACAGCGTGATGCAAATACGCAGTGAGAAGCGTAGGAATGTGAATATTAATTATTACAGAACACTGCTTTTCTTTTTCAGCATAACTGCAACGAGAGCAAATAAATATTAAGATTTAAAAAGTAAATAAATGAATATATTCTTATTATTGAATAAAATATCATTGATAAATATTTATATACGATACACTTAAAATAACCTCAAGTTATAATATGACTTATGCATCGCTTCATACGTACGTATAGAATGAAAGATGTATGTTAAAATAATAGACAGAAATTTATTTTTTTTTTGCGTAGCTTGACAAAACTTATAAGAAAATTATGCTTAACAACCTTATGAGAAAAATTTATAACGGCAAAGGATATAATCACGATGTCATCCGTTAACATTTCGTCTATATCAGAAACTCTACTGATTAAAACGAAATGTTTTTTTTATAAAACCTTGATTTGACATTTATAAAGTTATATTTGATCTAATTTTCTTCAAACTTGTATACTCAACAAATAGTGCAGAAATAATGAGCTACGTTTTTAATCAATTTTTGCTTTGTTATGTAATCGATGAAAATCTCAGGAAAGACTCATTTAATAGAAAATTTAACTTTCAACAAAAACCTGCTATTTAACATTTTTGAAACTCAATTATCATCGGAACAATATTGAAAATTGCTTTATGGCCATTTTGTCTTGTTCATAAATGTTTTAAGAGTTATCATTTCGATTTAATATATTCAACATTTGTATATCACTGTAGTGGTGGACATTAGTTTAGAGTAGGTTTATTTTTAAATTTTCTTCTCAATGGTAATAGCTAGCATGAATTTGAAAAAGAAATATGTGTCTGAAAGGATTCTCTATCAAGATTGATACGCTTGAACAAAGCTAGTTGCATGAGGGTATTCGTAAAACCAAAACCTCCTTTGTGGCATCCATTCGAAGCTTTTGTGAATAGATATTATTTGATAAAGCAAATAATTCTGAGCAAAATGAGTCATCTCCAATCTCTACATGACCTTTCTTCATCGAACTACATCCAATTTACTCAAGGCCCAAGATACATTTTTCTCTTCTTTTGATAGAAAATTTTAATACTTTTGCCATGTTTGGTGCTTTGGGGCATTCTATAAATTGAATGTAGTTCAATAAAGCAAGGTCACGGAGTGGTCGAACATATCTCATTTTGCTCTATCAAATCAAGTCTTTCGTAAAAAGCATCGCTTGAAAGCCGGAAATCTGATTTTGGTCTTCCAGTGATCCTCATCCAAGCATTTTTGTTCAAGTCTTCGAATCTGTCAATCCTGATAGAACATGCTTTCAGCTACAAAAAAAGTTTTAGATTCTCGCTAGTTATTATCGCCAAGAAGAAGATTTAAAAATACAACTGCTATAACCTTTTATCCACCAGCATCTATAGTAAATTTTGTATTCTATCGATTCAGGTAGTTGATAAAGCTCATGGGTGGTTCTTAATACCTGCATCCGCTCATAAGCTGCAATTGAACCAGTATTTTTGTGGTTTTAGGACAAAAGAAAAACAACACGACCGTTTTAGGTTTTAGTGTGCACGCAAAGTTTCTATGTTGAAATGAAAAAACGCACAATTCAATTCTGAATAAGCTGACAGGACTATAACTCGAAATTCATTAGATCTTAATTAGTCAACAATAAAAAAAAAACTGAAGAGTGTGAAAAATGTATCCATAAACATGATTCTTTTACATATCTAAACTCGAAAAGTTTTCTGAAATAAACTTAAAGATGAAATTACCCAAAAATTTATAGAATCAACAATAGACATGGAAATAAAGTTTCGCCACTTGTTACATCTATACTTATAAATTCAATCAGAATTATTTGAACATGATGGAAGTATTGCAACCAGCAATAACAAGTTTTCAAAAAACTGTTCTTTTTTTAGTTTCCTACAACAAGATTATATTTATCCAACGAACTATACCGTTTTTTTAGAGAATATAAATGTGGAGTTTCAGTAAATTGTTCACCAAAACCTTACACTGATTCGGTATTCACTTATTCAATACCTTTGAAAATAAAGACAAACTCAATAGAATGAAAACTAATAATATTCACGGTCAAATTTATTGAAAAGGTCATTTATTTTATCACACTGGTTATAACGTATATTTTTTTTCTCATAGATATTCTTTATCGATATTATGCATCGAACTATAGACATCATTAAAATGATAAAATCTAACATCAATTTTTTTCGCTTTAATTTGATGTATAGAATGAGATAAATATTTAAATTAAAAATGAAATTGAATTTTTACTTAAATATTTCATTTATTTATTACAATATAATATCTATCATGAAAATTGATTATATAAATTAAAGTAGAATTATCTAGAACATATTTGGAACTAGTCGAGGTTTTTTAACCGAATCGATTTCAAGTATGATTTCCAGGAGGTGAATCTAACCACTGATGAATTATTAATTTGAATAAAATTCAAATGATTGATGTTATATTACATTAAATTAAAAGAAAAACTCATTTGGGATAATTGAAAATCTTTATTTAATTTCTATTCAGTATTATTATTCAATTTCATACATAATAAGAAAACAAAAAAATATATATCTATTTTACTTACATTCATAATTCTCGTTTCTTAATTAGTTTCAAATGTCATGAGAAATGTGAATTTGTTCTAAAATGCATTCTCATGAGAATGATTAATGATATAAAAAATAACTAGCTATTGAACAACTAATGATGTTTTGATTGTGTGATCGTTCGAGAAAAATTACAAGTATACATAGTTAAGAAACAAACTAACCAGTGAAATACATAATAATTAATATAAATCGGTCAACTTGAATGAGATAAGCATTTCAGATGATGCTTATTGAAAATTAGTCATAAGTTTAAAAAGCTACTTACATAAGCCTCACTATTAAAATCAAAAGAAAGAAAATTGAAAAGAATATTATATGTTTTTAATGAACACGCTTTCCTTAATACATATATAATTAAAAAATTGTAGAATCGCAATAAAAAATTGTTTCTTCTTATTTTCTATATTTTTTCAGTAGAATATGTAAGGAAAAAAAAAGTTCTTAGAAAACATACTTACAAAATTGATGCAAGGTAGTCGACTCTAATGTCGTTATCTTTACTTAGTAGTTGTCGTACAATGAAAATCTTTTTTCCTAATCGATCGAAAGAACTCATTATTTGTTCTGTTCTGTTTTATTCTATTCGTTAGATAATAAAGCAATCTATTTTTTTGCTAGATAGATGTCGTTAATTTATAATTCGCAATTAAAATATTAAAGAAAATCATATAGTAAACAAAACAAAATAAAAACTTACATTTATTCATATTGATCATCAGTGATATTTGTTTTTAATAGTTATGAGTAGTAGCGTAACATGATTGGACGCTCCGATTAGGAAGAACGGCTCAGGTGGCCGAGTTCTGTCTGGTAAAATATTTTGAAAACGTGGTTCGAATCAGAAGTGGCGATCCAGTAGGCACCTGCCAGACGAAATTTTGAAATTTTAGTCTAATCTGATCCCTTCATATAATATTCGATCTGATTAACAGACTAGATCAAGCTAAAGTTGTTGACCTGTCTCTTGAACTCGTTGGCTCCAAAATATTCGACTCAGACTGGATTGCGGATCAGGATCCAGAACCAATCCGATGATCTCTACCTAAATCTTACGTTTCGAAAATCAGATGTTAACACATCATCTTACTATTCGAGAATATTTTGACAAATTAATGCGATTCTACCTAGCCAGGCAAGCATTCAACAAAATGCATGCCTAGAAAAGTGGTCATGAAAATTTCTAAACAGTGCAAACTTTACGCATTTGTATGCACATATTTTGTATTTCCATTATTTGTATCCGTTTTCACGTACAGAATATAAATTGTATGAACTTTTCCACGCATACTAGTTTCTACATGCGTATTCGGAATCTTTTTTTGCTCGAAATCAGTGAAAATGCAGTGAAAAAAGTTAGATGTTGGAAAATTTATGGTTATTACGCCTTCTTTTTTTCACCGTTTTTTGCTGACCATCGAAAACTGCAGTTAGCATTCAAAGACGGCCAATTTTTTTGTACGTTAACATGCGTTTTCGGGTGTTACTGACTACCGAAGCAGCAACATATGCTTGAAAGGAACGTCAACTTAGTGTCGCAGGACGTACATTGACTGATAGAAAAACTTGTTTTGATTAAAGAATAATTGGATGGTAAATTTTGCGCTCGTCCTGCTGTGAAAATTGATTGTCAAGTGGAAATGTCCTTGTCGGTTATTATAAGTATCACTTATTTCTGACATTATCGTTGTACAATCTCTTTCGCCTCCTTCTTGTAACCCTAATTAAATGTCGTTTGTGCTATTATGATTGCATCTGTTGATATTGCGAAACAGAACTAATATGATCAAAAGCATAGTGGTTTTGTACGAAAAATTGTTATGTTGTCTCTTTATTTTAATTTTCTATTTTGTCTTTATGGACATAAATTAAGTGAAGAACTGAAACTAGAATGATATATTAATGTAGAGTCCTAGATTTAAGTATATTCGTAAAATTATAAACATCAATCGACCTGGTTTGACCTGCTGGCAGCTCTGATTCAAATCCAATCTGTATCGAATTTGTAATTTTTTTCTGCATTAGTGAATAATTACTATTTTTCAGTTTTATTCGAATTAGTGATACTTATTTTTAAGTCTTGTCTTGCCGTTTCGATCATCGATCAATCTCTCAGCATGTTCTCAACGAATAAGTAACCGAGAAATAATCTAGAAGAAAAAGACATACGAAAATATATACACAAAATAAAATCATAAATTAATAGTTAGCAAATAAACTACGGCACTATAACTAGTGATAGATAAATGTGACAAATTTTAGTGTAATGGCTTTAATCGTTGGAGGAAAGAAGGCTTAGTCTTTACTTTGGTTACGTCATTATTTATAAATGTATGTCAAGTATTGCAATAGGCTCAATTTATATAATGATTTGTGATATAAAAGCACGATATTCAAATCATCATAAGTTAAAAGAAGTAAATATAATACTTATATTGATTCGAACTGTCAATAGTACACCCTCGATGAATAATAATAATGATTGATTATAAATATTCAATTTCATAAAATTGAAACACGAACGATGATTGTTTACTTTACTCTATTAATGTCCCAAAACAGAGCCCGCATATTTATTTGCATTGGTTGCTTAAAGTATTGCAGTTCGTTCGTTCGTTCGTTGAGAGACAAATATTCAATCGAAAAAGTATTTATGTTTATAACAAAAATATTACAAATAAATGAAACCTAACATTTTTCGATTACTTTATATGTAAGCAAATAAAAAAAAAATAAAAAGAAATTATTTCGTCAATACAATAACACCTAGAATATAATTTTTCTCACAAAACAGAAAAAAACAATCTACCGAAATTCTAAATAAAACATACATTGTTTAAAAAATATTTAAAAAAAAAAGAGAAAAACTATATGAACTGCATAACTAATCGAAAAATTCATCATCGTTATTATCATTTCTATTACGATTTGCTTTTGGAGTTGTTGCTGTTGAACTTGGTGATTGATTAGTTTTTTTTGTTATTGATGATGATGTTGATTCATCGTCATCATCAAAAACAGAACCATTTGCTAATTTCTTTAACCATAAAGATGATGATGATGCTGTATTGGTTTGAATAATCTGTTGTACAGGTTTTTGTTTTTGTTTTCTATCAAATGATGTTTCATCATCTGAACTTGATGATTGTGTACCCATATATTTTTCAATAACATGTTTTAATAGACTTTTAGCTTTATCATGAGCATATATAGCATTTGTAGGTAATAATGCTATAGCAAATTTATTAGTTAATATTTGTGAATTCATAATATGTAACTTTAATAATTGTGAAAAATGCTCAATTAATCTTAACCACAATGAACGATCTTCTGCTGGTAACATTTGTGAAATAATATCTTTATCTAAATCTTTTATATTTGATGAAAGTATATCATCGGTTAATAAACAATTATTTTTTGTTGTACGACGTATTGTTGATGGTAATTGATCAAGTATAACCATTGATGTTGTTGCTGGATCAAGATCTTTTAATGAAGATTTTTGTTTATCATTACCTATATCAATTATAGTTCGTTTTTGTGTTATTGTTGGTGGATCAAGACGATAAAATTTGTTTTTATCTATTGTATCTTTTAATTCATTTTCAATATAATCAAGTAAAAAATAAAGACCATTAGGAGTTAATTCCATTCGAAGTGAACCATTATTTTTTACACGTGAAAATGGATTTACTATTGCATTTAATTCTGTTATTGATTGTTCATCTTGTTGTTGTTGTTGTTGTTGTTGATCTTTTATTTCATTATTTATAATTGGTGTTGATGGAGATGTTGTACGTTCTAAACCAACTTTAAGTTGATCTTCATAACGCTTAAATAACATTGAGGATTCAACATCATAAGATTGACGAACTATAGGCACTAAAAACAAAATAAGATAAAGATTTGTTTTTCGTATAGAAATAATTATATCTTCTTATTTACTACTTTGTCGAAGATTTCCATCACTTTCTAATTGATCGTGTTGTTTTATATGTTGACCTAAATGATCATATTCATTACTACTATTAATATTTGTACTTGTTCTAGTTAATGTCGGTTTTTGCCAATTTGGATAATGTAATTCTAAATAATTTAAATAATCATTTTTTAAACGTATTAAATTTTCAGCATCACTATGTAATTTATCTAAATGTTGTTGAGCTTGTGTTAAATTATTAAGTAATTGTAAATTACGTTGTTCAGCTCGTTGAGATTCTTGATTAAGACGTGTAAAATAAGTTTTTATATGTTGAATTTGTTTGTTTTTATATGAATGTGAATTATTATTTGACATTAAACGTAATTTTTGTTCAAGTTGCATACGTTGTTCTTCATTTTTTAAAATTTTTGAACGTAAATTAGTACTTCGTTGTTGATAATCAAAGAATAATGGCGCCATCGATTGTGATGATGATGGGTTCATCTTGCTGTTTGTCCTCTAGCAATGACAAACACGCCAGAATGAAAAAGAAAGAAGTTCACATATATGCAATACCCTCAGATAAAAGTAAAAAAAGTTCTCACATTCTTACCTTTTCTTTCTTGTTTTTTTTTTGTTCTCTTTTCTGTAAGATTGTCATGAGCAACCGTTGTGCTGCTACGTCATTCACACGGTTTTAATCTGATAGAGAAAAAGAAAAAAAACGAGAGAAGGTCACCAATTGAAGAAAAGAATTTATATACATATATATAAATCAAGATTTCCAGTTAGAATGAATTATTGGACAAATAGACGTGTGAAACAAAAACGAAAATGAATAAGTGATTCTTCTATGAACATCTACGTAAGTTTCATTGGTTAATCAAATAGACCTAAGGCGCGTGGTGTTGTTATTCTTTTAATTTGTGCAAAGTAACTAAAGGAGAATTAAACATATTTCAAATTTTTTTCTCTTGTGTTTTCATTCTTCATTAGCAACTATCTATAAAAGACATCTATCAAAAAAAAACCCGACAAATGAGTTTAGTAAAAAATAAAAAACAAGAAAATTAAACAATTCAGCATAGGTCTTATTATCATTCGAGAAAAAAAAATATATATATAACTTATAGTTCATTATTTTACATGTAAGATTCTTTCATCTAACTTCGTATAATACAATATACAGTAGTCGTAAAAAAGGTCACTATCGGATAAAAACTACATAAGCTTTAGTCCTTTTGTCTAATATTTTGACTACAATTAGAGCTCGGTAAATCCTGATCGCAAGCAGCAACCCAAATTCGATAGTCATTAATGTAAAGAGTTCGACCACTGTATTAATTATTCTAATATATAACTGCTAATGGTTTTTGTTCGATTTTATCAAATTTTATTGAAATTTATCGGTTTCAAAGATTAAAATCTCAATTTTATTTCATAACTGAAAAAGAAATATAAGCTTCAGTATTTTCAATGGGTGTTCAGTCTAATTCAATACCTTATCAGCAGAAGTTTGTTCTAACATATATTTCCTAAATGTGGTTGTAGTATGTTAACTGAGAAAAATTTTTTAGCTCGACCTATTAATTGTTTAGATTTTAACTGTCTTAATAAAAAACAAAAGCAAATCGATTCAATGTGTTCTTGCTGATAAATAGAGTTCTATATGTTTCTTCAATAAACGCAGACAAAAACTCAAGTAGTTCAGTAGTTAGTTAACGTACAAAGCACCTTATAAGAATAGCTCTATATTCGAAGTCCATATTTCGTGATGAAGTATCATTTGAGACGTTGCCATCTCTATATGATACAAATTTGATCTGACTTTCGGTACGATGTATCGTTCACCCAAAGTAAAATCCAGATATTATAAATAATCGTTTTCATTATGCGGATGTAATGAAGCGCAACTAGACGCTGATCTTAACAATGATTAATTATCACTAGCACTAATGATAATTCATCAATGCACAATTGCTGACATCTTTTTTCTTAATTAACAGAACTCTATAGGATACTAGTAGTACTATTGTTTGTTATGATTATTCAAGAAGAAAATGAGAGTGGAACATATGGAAGTTCTTTGTTGATCAAATATTTGTAGAGAAAACTGAACAAAACTTTGTAAACTATAGATGACAGTGAATATTTGATGTTAATTTAAGCGAATACAACAGACAAAATTTATCTACAGAGAGGACGCGTAATATGTATATGTATCATATTTACACAAAATGTTTGGTGAAACATGACATAGTTTTCCAGTGATTTCATAATGTGAACAAATTGAATTAAAGAGTGTGTTTTTCCATAATAATCAGAACAAGATTCGATGTAAATTTCACAACAACTTCCAGTAAATTTTTATTAATTCTATTGCGACTAACTGGAGAACTATTTGAACTGATATCTACTGTTTCAGCTCATACTGGGCTTACAAGGATGTCTCGGTAAGACTAGAAAAATAGTAAAAACAAGTTCATGCCCATGAATCTATGAAACTAAATTATGATCGTTCTACTGAATTTTCGATCCGGCTTCAGGTATTAACCAAAAAATCAAATAAAGGAATTTCAACCTGAAATTTCGCCCATACATAGATATAAGGATTCTGGAAATATCCTGAAAGTTTTAACCGAAAGCAATATTCCTTTGTCGAGATTTTGAATTTTCAAATTCATTTTTTATACCATAAAAAATGAATTTGAAAATTCAAAATCTCGACAAAGGAATATTGCTTTCGGTTAAAACTTTCAGGATATTTCCATATTCGAATATTCAGTTAAACGATCATAACTCAGTTCCACAGACCCATGAACCCCAATTATTTGAAGCCTTTTCTAGTTTCATCAAAACATCTGCGTAAATCCAATATGAGCTCAAATAGCGGGTATCAGTACAGGTAGTTTCCTCGTAAAAGTTTTTGTTATCTGTGCAATGTCGAAAATCGAAATTCGAAATGCTTCGCATCGTTCTCACTCGTTGAGCTAAATGAAGCAATCATTTGAAGTGATGCCTCGCATTTGAGAAGAGGCTCCAGTCATTACGTAGGATCTGTTGAGACTAGAAGAAAACTAGAAGGATTTTTCCCCGTTCGTTATCCCTTTTTGAGTTATGCTCGTTACATCCTGACTTTTTTTCTTTACTTCGGTGTGGTATTTATTAAAAAAGGATCAAACAAATGTATCTTCATCTAAAACATGACCCATAGACAGCTCTTGAAATCATTAGAATCTCCTAAAAATTTCAACAAAAACAAGTAGTCTCTTCTCGAGATATTACATCTACAAAAAAAAACCAGTGATATTCCACTAAAAGAATAAGAAATATATTTTTTTGTGAATTTGATCTCTCGAGAAGAGATCACTCGTTTTTGTTGAAATTTTTAAGAGATTCTAATGAGTTCAAGAGCTGTCTATGGGCCATGTTTTAGATGAAAATACATTTGTTTGATCCTTTTTAATAAATACCGCATCGCAATAAAGAAAACAAAGTCAGGATGTAATGAGCATAAATCAAAAAGGAACAACGCACGGGAAAAATTCTTCTGGTTTTCTTCTAGTCTCAACAGATCCCGCGTAATGACTACGGTCTCATCTCAAAAGCGCAGTATCATCTCTGGGGGTTCCTTCATCACCTCAGATACCATCTAGTTACATATGAAGAATAAATAAAATGATGCTGGACAAGAATTTTTTGATACAAATATTAAGAAAAAAAAAAGAAACGATCGATTATTAAGAAATTAGACATCTTACATGAATAACCACATCCATTTTTTTTTTATTTGATCAGTGCACAACGATTCCTTTTTCGTTTGTGTTGCTCGCTTATTCCATTACTTATTGTAGATGTCTTAAAAAAACAACATACGAAAATTCGACCAAGAAAATAAAAAAAAAATGGATGTGGTTATTCATGTAAGATGTCTAATTTCTTAATAATCGATCGTTTCTTTTTTTTTTCTTAANAACCGCTCCAGAAAGTACTGGAAGATCCTCAATTGGAACTACAGGTACCGAAAGGACAGCAACAGTTACCGAAGGTACTCAAAGAACATCGATCGGTAGTGTTGGCACGGAGGGAGCGACGACTGGTACTGGAAGCACAACAGGAAGAATCTTGACAGGAAGTGCAGGTACTGAAATGACAACAACTGGTGCAGCAAGCACTGAAAGATCCTCAATTGGGACTGTAGGTACCGAAGGAACAACAATTGGTACCGAAGGCACTGAAGGAACGTGGATGAGTACGGCTGGTATCGAGAGAACAACGAGTGGTACCGGTATTACGGCAGTCGGAAGTACAAGCACGGAAAGAACAACGCCTGGTACAGGAAGTACTGAAGGAATATCGACTGGAACTGTTGGCAAGGAGATAGCAACTATTGGTGTGGGTAACACGGAGCGAATAACCACAGCTGTGGGAATCTCGGGCAGCGCATCGATTGGAACAGGACCGACGTTTACAACAGCGTACGAAACTAGCAGTGTTGGTGCGTTCTCAATGAGTTCGGGCAGTACGATGGAATTACCAACGGGTTTCAGTTCAGCAGGAGCAAGTTCCTTCTCCAGCGGTAGTCCTCTTACAACTCTTTTCACGGCGCTAACTGGTAGCAGTAGTTCAGCTGGAGCTAGTAGTATTGGAACGATACCTCTCTCGACTGGTACATTTGGAACTTTATTAATGTCAACTGAGCGTGGTACTGTATCTGAGTTAACAGGTATTCGTTATTTTTTTCTGTCTCAGAGAAAGAGTGGAATCTCTAGTTTTAGTGTGACGCATTGTTAGTTCTTAGTTCGGATGTCATTGAATAAGGTTGTAGTGAAGTTTTGCTAAGATGTGGCAAATTAAAAAACAGAATAGTGTAGATTGTTAAGTGTTGCCTATGACGTGGGGTGAGCACTACTGTGGAGGGTTTGTCATAGGAACAATCTGAATTGTTACCCAACAGAACTATATGTCATTCGACGTTTTAAGTGATGTAAGTGGTTAGTTGAACTGATTGGCGGTGCAAGGTTTACACTGTTAAATTTGAATCCGCACTTCGAATGTCGTAAATAAAATATTTGGTAGTTTCGTTCCTAAATCAATAGGATTTTGTTTTATCTCTATGTGTGTGTTCTGTTCTTTTCAAAACTTTGAAAAATGTTCCAGGTATGAAAAAGTTTTAGTTGGTCAAGTAGGTACAAGGTTCTTTTCTGAAGTTAACAAATTATTACTGATGCTGGAGTAAACATATGAGGTACTTTGAAAGTGTCATGAATGATGAGAATAGTGAAAGAACTTTCAATATCGTTCAAAATCATATCATAAACCGAAAATCCTTCTGGAAACATTGTTGGCTAAAAAGAAAGATAAGATGTCGATGTTTGTTGTCGTTGCATGAATAAAATTAGTTTTTGAGAATAGTTTTTTTCTGGTGTTTTGTTTTGTACTTCTTGTCGATGTAAAAATGTTTCTGATCGATGTACTACTTGTAGCTATATTATGAAGCGGCATAGTGGGTATATTTTTATTTTATTTAACAAATGAAGAATAAGCACGTTACTAGTTGAGTAGTAGAAGTACTCGATTGGGTTATTGATGTAGTTTCGATATTGGCTTTCAGTATGACTGTTCTCAGTTAATTCAATTATGACTTTACAGTGTTCTTTTCTCTTATATGGCTGTGACTGTGCTTCCGAAAACATTTCATTTAACTAATTGGATCTCAATCTCTTTGAAGTTAGATTGGAGTTCTAGGTTTTTCTAATCCTATGCAGGACTCTAATATCGACATAGCTTGTTTGACCCAAACAAGTATTTCTTTTTACTAGTTCTACTATGATTTAAAAAAATATCTTACAATGTAACTAGATAAAAATTGCCCAATGGCATATTTTTTTTTAAATTGAACTTTTTTCAGGAACTACTGGGCGAAATATAACAACGACAACCACTCCATGTTATTCAGCAGATATTATGTATCATGATGATATTGTTTTATCAATTAAACAAATTGAACGAAATCTTGCTATGCCCGTACTTTCGCTACGTACTGATACAACTGGTGTAGCATTCCCAGATACTCAGCAACCAACACTTTTGGTTGAGCTAAATCATACACTTGTTTCACAGATTATCTCGATCTCAGTACCAAATAATCGTGATACAACAAATGTCAATCAAATTGAATTAACATTCTATGGTACAGATGGTCAGATTCTTCGAAACTCAATGGGTGCGGAATGGATTGTTGAAACAACTCCTGGTGTTACAACAGTATGATTTATATTTCATTTTTTATTAAAAAACAAAATTATTTTATTTTTTGTAGTTAGAACAACTCGTGCCCAAAGTACCTGTTGGAGCATTTGAGATTAAATTAATCAATACAACTGATGGAAAAACGCCTAGAGGTGTTACCCTTGAAGTAATTGGGTGTATTCAAGAACGTAAGAAACTTGATAAGCAAAAGTTTAGTATGTAGCACATATTATTTGTTTTTATCTAGATTATACTATATCAAGTGTTCAAACAACTAGTAGTAGTTTGTTCACTACAGCAGGCAGTAGCATTAGTAGTACTATTGTATCAACACCAACTTCTACTCGTGCTGGGGTTTGTGTGAAAGTTCAAGCAATGAATCCTCGTATAGGTGTTATTGATGACATTGTTATTTATCCACCATCATTGAGTGCCAATGCAAACGATCTTGTACCTGGTCGAAATGGTCTTAATTTTCCGGAAACAGAATCTCGTCCAAATATAACTATATTATTTAATCGTGTTGGAACTGTATCTTTTGTTCAAATTCCACCTGAAAGTCAATCAAATGTACAACAAATATTTGTGGAATTTTTTAATCCATTAGGAGAATTAATTACCTCATCTACATCACCAACTAATTTACCACAACTTGCTAATGATTTAGAAGTTAATGATGTCTTAAAAGTTGTTATTCATCTCATCACAACATCAGATGGAACGAGTCCGAAAAGTGTTACTATCGATGTTATTGGATGCTTTTTTGAAGGTAATAGAAATTTTTGTCGACAAAAATCTGATAAACCGATTGTTCCTTTTATATCAATTAAATATCTAATTTTATGAGAAATTTTATCAATATACTGCCTACTCATCACTCACCTATCTAACTGTTTTACAGTGCGAGCAAGAGTAAAGCCTTTTGATGTGATGCAAAGTGCAGGATTTAACAAATCATGCAAAAGTTCCTGGAATAGCATTGCTTTATTTTTCAACGGTTAAAGCGTTATTTCGAAAAATCAACAACACCTATTCAGAATCTACAATGAAAGCTTCTTTTTTGACAATGTGTTCAGAAAAAATCTATTGCATGATGTTGTTGAGTATTGAAAGAATTCTTGAATAACACTATAATGAGCTCTGAAAAAGTTTTTTTTGCGACTTAATTGTATTCATCCCATTGAATATTATTAATATTTTCTCTATCTAATTCTTCATTCAATTGTTGATAAATCTTGCAGAAAATATGATGGTATTGTCGCAGATAACATTGGAAAAAAATAGCCACAGTGCTCTATCTAGTTTTCAGATCGATGTTCGTATTTGTTCTTTCTTCAAACCAGCTATATCAGTGCTTTGCTATGTTTATATCGAGAGTATCTCAGATTTTATGCAGTCATCATTTCATACATTTTTATAAAACGACACTATTACATTTCCACAAAACTAGTGATTCTATGTTTTGCTTTTCTTCAAGATTCAAAATAATTCAAACGATGATGGCATAAAGAGTTTGTCGATATTTTTTTTTTAAATTACTGAAGTTATACATCACATACGTTATGGCAGATAATGAATCAGAAAGATAATTAAACGATCAATCGGCAACATTTCTGCAGATACATTTTGATATACGTAGCTAAAGTTCTCATACTGACGAATTTAGATATACCTGATGTTGAGTTTCCTTTTGGTGTCGATGACTTGATTGATCAACATGTCATTTTTCTGGCTAAAACGACAGAAAAAAAACTGATTTCAGTAAGCTGTAAATATCTGTCCGAAACGTAGAAACGATATTTTCGTTTTTTAAGAATTATTGATTCCTCGCTAATCACCATTTATATCACGTTTACATCAAATTTTTCATACGAGTTCGACTCGCGTGCCATCTAGTTCTTTTAAATATCTCCACCGTTCAGAATGACAAAAGATGTGTGTTGAAATTCTAATACAAAGTACTAAGGATTCCTATACAGTATAGTTTTTTTCATACGACGTTCACAAATTAAAATATAACGGATAATAGGTTCAATATCCAGCACATCAAAGAAAAGAAGCATGCAGTGCCTTTCAGTTATGTTACCGACGTAGAGAATGTACTGATACTCAAAGTTCAGTCTCGATATCCGCCTTGATACTACCAAAGACAGTTTCATTCACTAGGTCGCTTGAAATTTTCAGAGTAATTATTTGACTACATGCTAACTATGCGTACAAATTCTCTAAATAAAATTAGCATATAACCTATTAAGAGCTTTGTTCGTGCAAAGTTTGAAATCGAAATTTGAAAGTCGATTTTCCACGTAACGTCAAGGATAGGACAGCTTCTTGTTGAAAAAAAACAGTAAAATTTCGGTATCTCAAAAATAAAGGCTCGGAAAACGAAACCATTCTAAACTTTTCTATTATTCTCTAGCACTTACCAAATGAACATTGTCTCGGCTGAAAAACAATTTGACAGCTAGGGAGGTTCTTTTGTCAGTTTTACACATTATACAGATGTATATAACTTCCTTGACGAAAATATACCATCTTATTTCAATAATTATATGTAAACTTTTTTGTAAAATTGAATTTTTCTCCTTGTAGTTACTCCATTATCAACAACGATCATATCTACCTATACAACAAGCCAAAAATGTTTAATAACTGATGGTATGACTGATGCAAACATACTTCCGAATGAAAATATTGTCAATAGTAACGATGTATCCATTGGTGATCGAGTACGTTTAACTGAAACAAGCCCAGGTTACACGCCAACATTGACAGATGATAACATCAAAATAAGACTAACAACTGATAAATCTCCAATAGCTATTGGTGAAATAATAATAACAGCACAAAATTTTCTATCAGCTGCATTATTAATAAAAACAACAGATGAAAATCTATGGAAACCATATGCAACATTAACAAGTGATAGAACAACATTTGATAATTTATATGCTACTGAATTACAATTTCAATTTACACCTGATACAAGATCTATTAAGTTAGGTGTTATTGGATGCTTCCCACCAACAGGTAAGAAAAAGAAAAGATCTTTTGAATTAAGAAATAATCTAACTAATTGTTCTTAGTTACAACAATTTCAACATCAACTACAACACCATATACAAAACTTTCGTCGACTAGTACAACTTCAGCTTGTATTCTTAGTGAATGGGGACCTTGGTCAAAATGTTCACCTGAATGTCGTCTTGATCGTTATCAGTATCGATCACGTTCAGTCTTAAATGGTACATGTTGGGATCCATTGGATGAATCACGTTCATGTGATCATACACCTTGTCAACAATGCACAATGACACGTGAAAATTATATTAAAGAATTAGAACGTACACCACCAAGTGATGGTAAGTTTAATTTTTTTCTTTAATTAAATTAGAAAGAAAAAACATGAATTTGTTTGCTTTTGTTAAAGATTTTGTTGGATATTTAATTGATTCAACAACAGCTGTTCAAACAAACACAGCAGTTTATATTGGTGATAGACTTGATCGTAATACATCTATATTTGTTGATAATTGTACGCAGGTTATTTGTAAATCAAATGGATTGACAAAACAAAAAATTCCCTGTCTAAGTAAATATGGCTTTTTTTTAAATTCTAGTCAACAAAACACAAACAAAATTAATTTTTCTATTTTCAATTATAGATGATTGTAAATATACTCTACTGTGCAAATGGAGTAAATGTGATGCTTTATGTGGTCAAACTGGTAATCGAACACGTAAACAAAGTTTAATTATAGAAGATTCATCAAAACTAAATCCATTATGTTCAAGAGAAATAATTGAAACATTGCCATGTATGGGTGATCCATGTCCATGTACACAAGGTGTTAATTGTACATGTGATCTAACTGAATGGAGTGAATGGTCAGCATGTTCTTTACCATGTGGTGGTGGTCAACGAGAACGTACACGTCAATATCAAACAGACTCAAATGACAATTGTACACCAAATAATTTACGTGAAATACAACCATGTAATGTCGAATGCTGTCCAATTGATGGAAAATATATACCTTGGTCTGAATGGACACCATGTACGGTAGAATGTGGCTCAGGAGTACGAAAACGATATCGAACATGTACGGATCCATTACCATCATGTAAAGGTAAACCATGTGAAGGAAATTCAATAGATACAGAAGTTTGCAATACACAACCGTGTCGTAAGTAAACTCATTTTATACATATTTTCAAGATTATACAAAATTAATTTTTCTAGAAGAAACATGTACAAATGATCAAATATATAGCGAATGTGCTAATGAATGTGATACATCATGCGAATCATTAACATGTGATGATCAATGTCAAAAACCAGATAAATGTGTACCAGGTTGTATCTGTCCTGACAATAAAGTCATTGGACCCGATGGCCGATGTATTTATCGTAAAGAATGTCCATGTCGATTACCAACTGATAATACAACTTTAGTTAACGGTGAAAGTAATATTCGAGATCCTTGTAAAACATATACATGTAAAGATGGTTGTATTGTAAGCAAGGATAATAAGTGTACAAAATGTGACTGGTCACCATGGACACCATTTTCTGATTGTTCGAATACATGTAATGGTACACAAAGTCGATTTCGTACATATGATGGGCCTAATTGTCCAGAGAAACGTACTGAAGAAGAAAAACAACCATGTTCTTCAAATTGTACAATCGTATGTTATGTAACAAATACCGATGGTTCTATCGTTACATATAATGTTGGTGATCTTATTGAAGAAACAAGTTGTAGTCGAACGTAAATATTCTTTTTTTCTTTTGCAAAAAAGAGAAATTCATTAAGAATCATTTTATTTTTAGAATTTGTCGTGAAACAGGTTCCGTTGAAACTCAACCAATTGATGGAACACGTGTTGATGGTCAATGGAATTTATGGTCACCATGGAGTGAATGTAGTCAAACATGTAATGGTACACGCACGCGTTATCGGTTATGTACATCACCAGCACCAGAATGTAATGGAGAAGTTTGTAAGAAATTACCTCATACACAAACTGATATTGTTAAAGTTGAAAATAATCCAGCCGTTCTTGAAGAAATTGAACGTGATAAATGTAATCAACTTTGTAAGTTAAAATTTAAAATAAGTTCTATAAATTTATTTATTTTTATTTTATTTTACTAGGCTTTAGTACTACAACGCCTGTTTCTACAACTGTTACAACTCCTCATGAAGAATGTTTCATGTCAAATGGTACAAATATTATTACTTTACCAGTAAGTTTATCAATAGATATAACTATAAATATAATTTATGTATTATTTAGCCTCAACAAATTGTGCCTAATCCAACAAATCCATGTGAAATATGTGCATGTAAACATGGTGTAGTATCATGTTCAACAATTTGCTCTGAAAATGAACAAACATGTTTATCTAAACAATCTCAAGATAAGGATAATATTTATACATGGATACCACCTCAACCTGGACAATGTTGTGGTACATGTAACAAGACAAAAGGTATAGAAATTGAACCATATCTTTCTCTTGAATTCCGTTTGTTTTTCTTTTCTTTGTTATAGTTGAAAGTAAATGCCGCGTAGAAGTATTAAAAGATGAGTATATTCGTGCTGATGGATGCGTATCCATTATACCTGTTGGTCGTGAACAATGTACTGGTGGTTGTGATTCTCAAGCTAGTAATGTTTTAACAATGGCGAATAAGTCTTATCAAATGGGCAATTCAACATGTCAATGCTGCGCACCAAAAGAGACTTATACGCAAACAATTTCAATGGATTGTAAAGCAATAGATAATCAAGGATACGTTGTATCAGCTACATATACACGTATTCGATCCTGCGAATGCCAAGCTTGTGTTGGTAAAAGTTAAATTTTCCATTTATTGTATTTTAATCTTATTTATGCAATAAAAGAAAGAAGAGCAGCAGCATGTGTTTCTTTTTTTCTTGATCATAATACAATTTGCATCACTAGATCAAAGTGATTAGAGAAAAAGACAATAAACTGTTCAATAGTCAGTTATTGAGATAAGAATAAACGAAAAAGAAACACGAGAAATTTCCATGTCGGAGTTGACTTTAAAATTTAGAAAAATAAAATTGCTATAGAGTAACCGATAATAAAGGATTTTCAACTGATGGAATATTTTCTATGTGGATTTAAGAAAGAATTTCTTAATAATTTTCATTGCATTTATTAATGAAGAAAACACCCTAGTCGAAGCTGGATGCATATCCAAGAGTGTAGAAGGAACATATAACACACTCTATCCCCATGTTTTAACAATCATGAGGGTCGAGAGGCCAGCGCCCCTCCAAGGATCGGATTGACTCTCCTGGAATTTTAAGTCGCCCTTTTGAAAGAGAAAGTTTCCATAAAACACTGTCCTACCAACACCACACACTCTGTTGACTATTGTTATGCTTTTCTTCAATGTTTATTCTCTTCTCTCAACTTTATCTGTTTAATAAATATGATATTTACCCTATACATAGATATTTACTACCTTACATTTTAAAGTCAACTCCGATGTATACATTCCAAACTTGAATTCATACTTAAAATAAAAAATGATCCTCATCATCATTTTCTTTTTTATCGCTGTATTCATACTAGCTTTATTCAAGAAAACGTTATTAGATATATTTCTTTTTGTATATATATATATATATTAATAATGCTGAAACAAGTAGTCAATCACTTGTTATATAATTACGGAATTAACTGAACTTAGAATAAGAGGACGATGCGATACAAAAAAAATTCCATTAAATATTCTAATTTATAGATATTTTGAACAATTGAATCTTAATATTCTCGTGTAATTAATCTTAACTAGAAGCAATATAACGAAGACGCCAAAATTAAAGAGGGTTGGATGTAAGCTCAATAACTCGACAACAGCAGTAGTTATCGACTTAGGATTTTCAGAAACCTAAAGAGTATAACTCCAGACGTCTTTTTGTCAAATGTTATATCAGACAAAATTATTTTAAAACCTATCAACCTCTCAAAACATTCAATAAACTACATGAAACTCCGCTGAATAGATACGCGATTTCATTTGCTAAGCATTGAAATATGAGAAGTGAATCACCTGAAGCATCACTTGAACTATAGATCTGAAGTCTCTCTATCGAAAGCACATGTCAAAGTTAAAATACCATCGAAGCAGAAAACCATTTTCATGCAATTCTTAGAAATTTTTATGAAAATTATGGATTTGGAAATAATTTTGTCTTATATACCAAGAGACAAAAAGTTATCTGGAGTTCTCCTCTTTCGATTGCTGAAACCTCACTCAGGTCGTTAACTGTTGCCGTTGTCGAATCATTAATGTTACACCCACCCTTATTTAATTCAAAACAGACATTAATTTAAATTACGTGTTTTTGAAACATTCTAATTAATATTTGCAACTTAATAAGATACTTTAATCGTTAATACGTTTTCTAAATTCCCCTTTAATGAGTTACATAAAATTGGGACTAGTTTCCAAAATTCTAACCTTACAGTCTTAAAGACCTATGTCAACGTTATTTCTGAGCATTTCAAAATCTTAAAAATCTGTTCCCAATTCCTCAATATTATTCTAGTTTTCTGCAAGACCTTTTAAATATAAGAATTATGAAAATAAATTGGATACAATAGAGACCCAAGCTCTTCTATTATGGTATGTGGATGTCATTTTTATTTCGGAAATTCAGAGTGTTTGATTTATATTTCGAAAAATAAAGTTAATACAAAGTATAGAATTGTATACTAGAAGTAAATGAATAAGAATTCAAAGGGAAAACAATGCTAGTTGGTGCATTAGCACCTTCATAATGTTCCAAAGCTGTTTTTGAGATGTAAAATAATGATTTGAGTATTATCCAAATTGTTGATTTTACGCGGTCATCAATATGGAACAGAATCTAGACAGCTTATTCGCGAAAATATTTTTATAGATAGGAATAAATGTAAAAAAGGCATTACAAAAAATATATGATATAGTATTAATAGGTTTTCTCGAGCAGATGGGAAAATTGCCATATAATCTTCATAAACATATGTCGTTATTATCGCAATTGTTATTTCTTCTGGATTTTTTCACTTCACAATTGACTGTACAAATATACGAAATAACAAACGATACGATTGTTAAAATAATAAATAAAATATAAATAATTGGCATTGTTCCTAATGGGCTATCTCATTTTAAACAAATAATATTTATTTATCAACTACTTATTATACGAATTTGTAAAACATGCCATTAATGAAAAACTGCTTTTAACTGCAAGATATTAAAATTATGAAGAGCTGGTAAAATAAAAAAAGAAATGTAATATTAGGTAAAAAATATGATTGGTCATTATAAATAAGATTCCGGCAACATTAGTTCTGCACATTTATAGAAGATTTTTCTTTCAGATTGAAAAACAAAGAAAAACTTGGAAGGAGCCATTTTTCGAGAAAAAACATATCTATTCAAAAATATCCTGCTTCGTTCACACATAAGATGACTCCTAATTCGTACATTGATTCTGAATCGAACGATTTTATTTCATGAATTTTGTTTTGTTTTTAATCAACGAAATCGAGATTTATCACCAGAATTTCAATTATTCTGTTCAAAATTTGGAGAAAAAAAAGTGGTGCATACTTCCATGACTGATTCCGTCACCAATAAAAAAAAAATAGAATACTTGTCTTCTTTGCTTACTTAGATAGAAAAGATACATTTACAAAATGTTCTATACATATTGCAAAAGAAATATTTGATGAGTCTATTTCGCTTTGGGTAGAACTTGAGCTCTTGTCACATAGACTGTAATGATTTTCACAATATGGCTGATAGTCCTGATTTTTTAATTTTTTTTTCGTGCAAAGAAAAACATTTTAGAATTCCTTTAAAGTGAGACATTGTAGATTCTAAATTTTTATTCATTTTCTGAAGTTACTATATAATGCAGTATGAAATATTGATGATTACTGCTTATCATCATCAGAGATCCGAGGAACAGCTAAAAAAGAAAGTATCTGACCATCATTCCATCTCACCGGCAGAGTACTAAGAGAGGCGATTTTTTTTCACGAATTTATCAAGCATCTATGAGAAACAAGTGTACTTGTAAATGACTGAACTTCAAAAGATACGGTTGTTAACATGACCCAGAGTTACGATCGTTTATTTTCCTATTGCATACAAAAATACACAAAGACGTAAGGCGATACATGTGCTCGTCTTGTATATATTTATACGGAGTTTGTAGACATTAACCTATTTACTTCATATTTATCCATTTATGATTCTATTGTTCTGTATATGGCCAAAAAGGTATATGATCACAGTACTGATCTATATGAAGCACCAAAATAAAATTGAATACAATGTAACACATGGTGCGTAATTTCTATCGAACACATGGAAATAACTTATTTTCTGTCAAAAACGATTTTTTTTTCGTAGAAATATTATCTTCTTGTACTCAACAATAAGATTAATGAAAAAAAAACTATTCAATAAGAAAAATTCTTGAGAAGTCTTACCCTAAAGTCCTGTGAAATTTTTTATTTTGATACTTGACAAATGATACATTACTCGATGTAGTTTTTCACACTGGTTTAAAATGTGTCTTTATTTTTCTCTAAAAATGTCTCATTGACAAAGAAATCGTGACAAATTTTCTAAAAACAAGGATTTTTAGAAAATCTGTATTTTAGTTCAGAACCTTTTGCTCATCCTTGTGCTAAGCCCCCCCCCCCCTCTCAAAAATCGATCTCCTCTCCGGAACATCGAGATAGCATGAAACTTTGGGCATATGTTGGAGGTGTAAAAGTACGTCTGTGGTAAAATTTTCAGCCTCCTATCCTGATGTATAAAGTAGATACGAACCAAAGAAGGGTCGAAAAATAGCTAATCGCATCACCAAAAATTCTCTATGGGTGTTCATTCAATTTGGTTCATTGTTTTTTCTTATGAAAGAGCATGTCAGGATGCAGTGCCTATGAGGGCCCTTTTTTCTAAATTCTTATCTTTAATAAGAAAAAAAGGGTTCACAAATTCAATCATTCAAAAAACCCTAAAAAAAATGATGCTTATATTATAAAGTCGCTTTTCGATATAATAATAAGAAAGCTTTATCAAAAAAAGTGCCCTCATAGGTACTGCATCCTGACATGATCTTTCAAACAAAAACAAATATTTGACTTTATATCGGATTATAATTGACTTTTGGTGGTGATGCGTCATTTGACCACCATTTTGAGAAAAACGCTAAAGAAGTTTTAGAAATGGAGTTTTCATTCAAATGCAGGAAATAATGGTATATTGATAATATTTATGTGGAATGTTTGAAAGCACGCAATAGGTGACGTAAGCTAGCACTACAGGTCGTACTGTATGATATAAGAATGTTTGTTCCATGCTTATAGAAGTAAAAAAAGTAGCCTTCCCAAAAATAACAAAAATCGCAAAAATCTCTCCCAAAACTGGGCAGTGAGATGGAAATCTCTTACGAAAGTCTGTAAAAATTTGATCTTTTTTTAAAAATTTATATATATTCTGAAAGAGGAAACTTCGCTGCATCTTCCTATGATAAAAACTNGGCTGTAATGGTAAGGGATGGGTGTGGGTTCTTGTAGTGTGCCGGGGCGAGGGGGTGGGGGGGGGGGGGGGGGGGGGGGGGGGGGGGGGGGGGGGGGGGGGGGGGGGGGGGGGGATAATTGAGTGTATATCCCAAATATAGAAGAATATTCTTTGAAAATTTCCTCGATATTAGTTTAGTGAGAAAAAAGTGGTGGCTAACTTTACTGAAGACATCATTTTGTTAAATGAATGAACAAACATTTTTCAATAAAATGGTGTATTAATAATTAGTTTACTCCAAATCATTTGTCAAGAAATGATTATTTCGATAGTGTGCCGCGTCAATTTTTCGATTTCTGTGGAAAACAGACTTGCCAAATGAGCTCAGATATTCCTAAATGATACTTCTGAAACTCATTGATTGTTATATTACTTTTTCGAGAATAATGTAACTAATCACTAGAAAATTGCTCTGTTCTATCTATTTTGGAACACATTTCTCGACCATCGTTTTCCTTAATATTCCAGAAATAGAATAATGAAGTAGTTTAGTGAGATGTTGTTAATATACGGTCTGTGGCATGTCTATGGTTGTGTCTATCATGTCTATGAGGAAGGGCTTCTAATTTTTACTTCCATACTTCAACGCTCATTTTCGATCGAGTTTCACAAAAATTGGTAACATGGTGCATGCGGTTAAGGATCCTATAGTAGTAAACAACGTTAATTTTTTTCATCCAAATTTTATTTTCGCGCCTTTCAAACGTCAGCTTATAAATCTTAAACTGGAAGCCTCACAAAAATGTTGAACTTATATTTGACAAGAATACAAAATTGTGATTCTAGCTGAATTTTTTCAAATCTCTGCAAGCTTTTTAATGAAGGCTAACAAATGAATGAACATTTTGTCTGATTACTTATCGATCATTCTTTATTATTGTGGTGAGCAAAGTAAAAACCGTATTGGTAAATCTTTAAATAAATTAAAATTGAAAAGATATAAACAGAATACTATTCGGAAATAAAACTTTGTTAAATTGAATAGTCTTATACACAATTGAAGAAAATATCTGTGATAATCAACAACTGATTAAAGATTCCATTTTGTTAATTTACATTTTATCAGACCAATTTATACCTAAAAAATCCTAATATTCTTTAATTTCTAAACTATTTGTTGTTCTAAATACATTGACTTCTACTAATCATAAATATCTCATGCAATGACATTAAACTGATGGTATCCGGAAAATTTCTCTCTTACAGATTCATCATTAGCAGTGTGTAGATTTAAAGAATTTCGTAAAAATACTCGCCTCTTGAGACATATAATTGAAAATTGAAATAGCTTTGTATGTATAAAAGATCAAGTCTTAACACTTCTTTTATTGCTATAATAAAGATTAACAAAAAACAAAAAACAAAAAACAAAACGATCGCCAGCGATCAAATAATATTCAATGTAATACACCCACACCCACATATATATATAGTACCAATATAATAGACTAATCTTTAGTTTTTTATTGCTATTGTTGAATTAACAACAGTAATATTGGATGTATATTGTGACAGAAGAGTAGTTGATAGATTATTTTTTAGCTTTTGATCGTATGATATACAATAACAAAATGAACGTAATTCGTATTTATCTTGAATACATGCTGATGTTTGACCATAAAGATTAACACGAAGAATGTCACTATATACTTGTATTAGTTTTGTTTGTTCATGATGAAGAAGGCGACTTTCAAATATTCCACCGGATGGTGATACTTCAAAAAGAACTGTATATGAATGAGTAAAATTTGCTGTTTTATTATTGACTTTCTTAAGTATTGGTAATTTTTCGAATTCAGCTCGAATAATTGTTTTAAGTTCAAGTGGAAGACATAAATGTTTATGTGATTTTAGTTTTACATTATTTATATGATCAATACTAGCTAATGTTAATTCTTTGATCACAGGTAATGTTGTATCAAGTGAAGTACTACGTGAGCATGGACAATATTTTTCTGAAATAGAACAGAAAATACTTTCACAAAAGAAAATCATTAGAATAATTATTTACCAGGTATACCAGCTGACGAACAATTTCGTTCAGGTATAGGATGAAAAAGTGATATGCCCGATGTTGTTGGACGCCAATTGACTAACAGAGGATCAAATATAGATGGTTGTTCAACCATCTTTAGAATGTTTGCTAATGTTTCGTAAACATCCCACCAAGATGTCAACACTAAATATAATGATATAGTTTAAATTTATAGTAGCGATGTATAGGGTAAGTTTTTCTCCTATCTGATACCTTCACTGAGACAAATTTTCTAACTCGTACCCTATCCTATCTTCCACATCTCTATGATGTTCCTATAAAAAGTCATTCAAAAAATAGTGGAGCATGATATATTTCTAAACTATAAATTTCCCACGCTGATAACGATTTGATGTTCTCTAGATTTAAACTGAACCTAGCAAGATTAGTTTTTGTATCAATTATAGCTAATATGTCTGGTGTTAGTCATATGACAGATAAAAAATTTATAAGTTAATGGACAGCTGTAAAACAACAACTGGAACTGATGCAAAATATATGACGGATGTTTGTCTTTATCTTTGCTACATTAGCATTCTTCGTCAAAAGTGACAAGCACGAATAAAAAGATAAATGATTATTTTGACATATACAGAATGTTTCAAAAGTCAGCCTTGAGATACAACTGCAATAACTCTTCACAGATTTATATGAGTTTCTCATCATTTCATACATGTGTCGAAAAATAGGTAGAAAACCAATGCATAAAACTTGTTCCAACATCAGTGTGATCTCATCATTGATTCTCTAATGATATATATTAATAAAGTATTTTGCACTGAAATTTCTATACAAACTTTTATTGATATAGAAATAAGAATCAATAAATATCCAATGTAATGCATTCACGGAACTTTCGAGCTAGTATTCTAGGTACTTTAATTTCGTGACCTGGAGTCATTTTAATAAGCAACATAGATCTTTATTATAATATACTATTTGTTAATTTCTAGTGTTTGTGATTAAAGCACCATTTTCTTGTAAATTCAATATCTCGACCAAGGAAGCTTCTTCTTGGTTGAAACTTTAAGGATATTCTATGAATCATTAGGCCTATCTATGAGCGATATTGCAGATCGAAATTCTTCTATTTGAATTTTTGATTAATATGCGAAAGCTGGATCGAAAAGATCGTGAAACGATTATAATTTGGCTCCAGAGATCCATGGACACGAACCCTTTCAGGATTTTTCTAGTCTTATCAAGAGCTTCTTGTAAACGATCTTTTTGAGTGCATTATAATTGCTGAGGAACAGTGGATCTAGGATTTGCCATGGAAGAGACATTCTCTATAACGAAGAGAAGTGACCATAAGCAAAAATCCCTTTTTTCTTTCAGATTCATCTGAAGTAGTATAAACTAGTTTTTCGTTCGCTATTGTTTGAAAAATAGTTTTTAAAGAGCAGGACACATCTAATCTTCAGAGGAGCACCGTTCCTTATACTGGATAAAACACTGACAGTCACTCCTTTCTTTCTTCTTCTGAAGTTTACCATTGTCACTAAATGAACTTATTATTAGATAATCTAAACTTTATGATAAATGAAACATTCTCTTTGGCAATATATATTTTCCATACTTTGTTCATTATGTTTTAAATTTTTCATAACTTGTGGAAACTGTTGTTTAAATGATTCTGGTACTAACATAGAAAAAAAAGGTAATTTAGCTTCAAAACTTCCAATACGTGTAAGTCTTAAACGATGTTGTCTATGACCATGATCACCACAAAATATCAGTATTGTATTATTTAATAATTTTTTTTGAAATAAATTTTCAAACAAAGTTTTTAAATCATAATCAATCCAAAAAAGTCTTTCTAAATAATCATGACTCATTTCATTCATTTTCATAATACCAAATGTTGGATAATCTGATGTTTTATGATGAATATTAATAAAGCTTTCAAGCCAATCTAATGATAAATAATGTAATAATTTATTTAAATAACATGGTTTAGGATTTGAATTTCCTGAAAATTTATTATAGGACATTGTTTCATATAATGATAACCAATATTGACGTAAATAATAATCAGTTGGTGCTTGACGAAAACCATTTTTTAAATTATAGAAAGCACTTTCACGCCATTCTTCACTAAAGTAAGTTGTATAATTTAATCGAGAAAAGTTTTTTACTATAAATGGATGATCATCAAAGGGTCCCGGATAATGAATAATTTTTTTAACTTGATAACGTTTTTTAGTTTTTGGATCAAGTTTTGTTTCCATTCGAATAAATTCATATCGACTATCATTTGTATTTGGTATCTGATAATGTATTGCTGATTGACCAAATAACATAGGAACAATATTTTCAAATGTACCATCACCAACAATAGTATGACGTTCAAATGTATATAAACCAAGAGATTTTAAATATGATAATGTTCGTGGTAATGCTCGATGTGCTTGAAGATTACTAACAGCATCAAGTATAATCATNCATATGAGCCAAGATGTATTTCATCAAGATAACAAAGACCTTCTTCCGTCATTTCTCCTTTTTTTTATACATTCGGATTATTTCAGTGCATTTTCTTGTCTTCTGTTCTTTCTTTCTCTCTATATATCTTACTAGAATATATTGTAGAATGCTCCGTCTTGTCCAAGCAAAGTATATATATACCCATCATTTTTATGAGTAGTTCAGTTTTGAATTCGGCATCTTTTGTGACACGTCTTATACTGCAGGATCGTCAATAAACAGTAATTAAGATACACACAACAGCATGGCGTGGGTGTGGCTAGGGTGTAGGGTGTGGGTTGGATATGAATGAAGAAAAGACTTCCATCCACAACCACCCCACACCCACACCTCATACCCACACCTGCACCGACACCCACACCCACACCCACACCCCGATTATGTGGTGCCAAAGTTGGATTTCATACACACATTTACACTACATTGATCGATGCTCCTTTGGTTGTTTGAAGTTGAAGAATCATCATTTATTGGTGAAGATGTTGTATTTTCAAACTTATCATATCAAGATCAAACGTATCAACTTCATCAAATTTGCATTGGATCATACTGCTCGGTCAATAGACATAGCGTACTTTATGAAGATGTGATTGTAGGAGATAATATACATGTGAAACCAATGTCTGCTATTACAGGGACTATTACATCATCTGGTGATCTAGCATTTATCAACGACCAATTGTTATCATCGAAGCACGCTATGTATCAATTTTCTTTTCTACAGTGTCTTCTCTTCATTCATAGAATAGTTTTGCTCTTAGCCTATAGTATCTATTCTTATTGTTCGATTTTATCACTGTCATCATATATCAGTCTTGCTTTGACTTGGTTCATTTGGATATTAATAAATTTTTCTATTGCCTTAGCCTTATTGAAATTTATTGTAGGACCTGTCACATCAGGATACTATTCAATCACTTCTTACTATTACTTGCACAAATTATGATTACGTCAATTGATTATAACATCGTTTCATCATGCGTTGGTCTTTCTACCGCCATATGATATCCTTTCATCTAGCCTTTTACGATGGTTAGGTGTACATGTCGAAGATAATGTCAAATTCAGTGAGTTTCAACAAAAATATTGTGTTTTCCATCAAATCTTCTTAACGCCGAACGTGATGTGACGATATTTGGTGAGGTTTATCTTGCTCCATTCGAAATGACGGAAGAAGGTCTTTGTTATCTTGATGAAATACATCTTGGCTCATATGCAAATCTTGGCAATTTGCGTACAATGATGCCAGATGCCAGACTTCGTTCCAATATAATTGTTGGAAGTCTTACGTTGATTACACGAAATACAACTGGAGGAGAATGTAATTGCGTATTACTCGGCATTCAAGCTCGTAAAATGCCTTTTATACTGCCTGATGATACATCTGTCGTAAATCATTCATCATTTTCAAACTCCATATTTTTCTATACTCTGTTGTTCACCTGTCTTAGCCTCTTCATAAACGAGTGGCTATTCATTACTTTATATTTTTCATTAACAGTTGCTGTTGCACTATTTATTCATGTTATTTTCTATTATATGACCTACCACTATTTGATCTCCTTTACAAAAAGATGCTCACACTTCGCATATTCAGAGGTTATGACTCATCAACAGCAGTTTTTCTGTGCGTGGATGGGCGAGTTTTCTGTCTTTATTGAACCATGTCTATTAGGAACACAATTTCTTGCCTTTCTTTTTCGCATGCTTGGTGTTCAAATTGAATCCGATGTTATTCTGTCTGATTTTGGTTGTATCACTGATCCTTATCTTGTAAATATTGGCGATCATGTTCGCCCCAATAAGGGTACTTTCATACAAGTAAGACATTGTTCTATTATATTTTGTTCATATTATGCTTTCCATTTTCTCTTTAGGCTCATGTATTCGAACAGCGTACCAATTACTGTAAACCATTCTAGTGTGCTGATGGCTAATACGTTAATACTTTCTGGTTTAACACGTCAAGGTCAAAATCGTATCTTACTATGAACACTTGTGATGAAGGATAATCAATTGCCACCTAGCACAAATTGATTTGGTGTACCTGCTAAACAATTGGTCTAAAGTTTTTCGTTAATCAAATATCTTAATAAACAGCATAATCTCGCATTTGAGTTATTTTTTAAAGGAAAGAGAATAACATGATCGTTGTGTCCGAATTATATAAGATTTAATTTCTGATTATGCTGTCTTCTAGTCTGATTTGCTTATATTTCAGACACTAGCAGTATTTCATTCTCTTCTTCTCATTTTAAGTAAAAGCTCAATTCATGAATATTTGACTAGTTCCTTGTGAACAGAAAAAGTAATTATTTTTGCCCTGGAACATGAGCTTGATGTTTGACGTTTTCTTTCCAATTCTATCTGTATTTATATCACTTCTTCGCTTTTTTTCGCATATGCAATTCAAAAATTTCAACAATATTAATAACGTGAAAATAATTACTTGCTACTCACATTCAAAGCCATATAAAACTGATATTATCTTCAGTCAACATCAATGATAAAAATTTAACTAATTTGGCCAATCCTTTAAGCGTAACTTCATACCGATGTATCAATTACTTAAAGACTTGCTTCTTTTATCTTTCATTATCAGTCTCAATTTATAGTATATTTGACTTGTCTAGTAATTCTGAACACATTCTGATAATCGCTCGTTCTCATTTGTCATGTGTAGACGTTTTCATCATGGAAGCAAATAAACATATGTAGAAAATTATTATTCTCCATTATTATTTTCCAATGCATTGAAAATGAATTATGTTTCTCTCATTGTTGATTTTCGTCTCTGCTACACAAGAGTACTGATGCTATTTCTTGTATTATCTCTTATTTTTTCATGGTATCAGATAAAAAGATTTGGTTAGTTGGTATTCGAAAAATGCTCAAGAGACTCAAACTCAGTGATGTTTATGACTATTGACTTGTGAGAATCAAAATTAATGAACTAACATGAGGGCATGGGTGTAGGTTTCGACGAAGCGAAAAGCAACTACTGCGCCCACACTCTACCCCTGATATGATTGCATTTTTGTTTTATGCATATTAGAGAATACGACTATGGTCAGTGTCAGATATGTAAAAGTCATCTCTTTAGTCTAATGAATTGCTGAATGTATTAAGACTTGAAACAGTTAAACCAGCAAAAACATTTATTCTTCTACGATAATAAGCATACGAGTTTGGAATAATCGAGCATCTGGTGAATACATTTTCTAATGTCCTAAGTGCTAAATATAATAACAATCTTTTTTGACAAACTGATACTCTCCTTTAAAAAGTACCACCTGATTTTCCAATCTGTGCTAAATTGAGTAAACGTTACTTCATGAAAGTCACACTAAACTCAACTATATATAGTTCGTTACATCCTCTCAAAACACTTTATGGGATTGTTTTATTATTAACAACAAATGTGTGTTAATTATTTAACTTTATGCGAAACTCAAAGAACTTCCAACGTTAGTAAAATACTCTAGTTTAGTCTTCTCTGAAAATATTGTTAAACTTCTTCGAAAGTTTCTTAGGTACGCTGTAAACGGAACAATAACAATTAGTTCAAGGTTATTTTAATTTTATATTGATTTCAACATTAAGAATGAGAACAAAACGATGGTATCCAAAACAAAATATTGTTTGCTCATATTTGATTAGGGTATATATTCAACAAGACGTTCATAAAATAGTGCATAAAAAAAATCATATATCGATCTATTCTTTTTTTAGGAATCGTTATTTTGAGTAAGAATTCTTTTTGCCTGAAAGTTTTAGGATATTTTGAAGGTCTCAAAAGCTATTTATAGGAAAATTTCACATCACAATTCATTTGATCGTTTTTTTTCCATAAATGCCGTACAAATAGTAAGAGTCCCATTTAAACGGCCATAACTCCAGAAGAACAGATCATGAGAAGGAATCCTTCTAGACCTTATCTGGTCTCAACAGATCAGAGTTAGAGTATTGATGTCTCATCTCAAACACTAGGTACCACTAGGGATGGTTCCCTCATGACAGCATATAGTTTCAATGATCTTTTCTAAAACTTAATTTTAAAAAGCTCACTTAGAGCACTCGATTTTTCGCAAATCGAAACAAAATTGAGTTTTTATCCTTGGAAAAGATATATCGAAGTCATCTCACTCGAAATACATAGAACTTTTCGCAAAACGGCTCGATTTCTACAGACCTATTTTAGAAGTTTGGAATTCGATTATCAAATGCTTCGAGAAATGAAATTTTTTTTTTGTTTTTCACTTTTCGAAAGACTATCTTTTCATTACTATTAGAACTGAATATCAACATTTTTATAATAATCATTGAACGTCTACTAACATTCAAGATAAGGATTACTTGTATAAATATATATCTACATTTTACTATCAACATTGGATATGCAGTTCACGTATCTTGGGCAGAAGTCTAAAAGATTTTAATAAAAAAACAAACATTCCTAGACTTATTTAACATTTTTCTCAAAACAAGTTGTTCAATCAGAAAAATTGAAACTTCTTTCCGGTTTAGGATATAACTAATATTTTTTTATTTCGGATATAAATGAGAGTAAATTTTTGTCCTAATAGATTTTTCTATTTGGCTGCTAGGTTGAGAAAAGCTAGATTAAGTGTCATGGAGTCATCTTTTCCTATGCTTCTTTTGTGATATTAGGTCTACCAAATTGCGCATAAGCAGTGAATGAAAGCGAAGTTTTAAATTCAATTCATAGAAAAATTGCACACAGATATTGAATTTGAATTGAAACCATCAAGATCTCTAAATCTGTTTTCATGACAGAGCTTTATCGATTATCTTCGAGCCCATAAATGACCTCTGAATAAGCTAAAAGTTCGATCTAGTGGGACTTATCGAACTAAACTTTTTAGCAAAACCATTTTTCACTAAAATCACTTACTTATGAATATTTCAGACTAATTGGGCTATTACGAGAGATCCTTAAGTCGTGCAATAGTTCTCAAGACTTTTGTAGAAAATTCTATCAGTTAGTTAATGACTCTTAAGTCTAGAGTTTTCAAATTTGAGGAAAACGATTTACGAAGGAGGTCCGTCAACTGATGAATTACTTTCTACTCGACACTATGTGTATTATGTAAACCCAAATAATCTATGAATACGCTGAAAAGAGTTCATGCCCTTAGCGTATTACTGTGAATATATTACGCTTTGAGGATAATTTTTAAATGATTACCGTCGTCCATTTTGAGAACATCAGAATAACTTATTTTCCAATTTTGGACTTGAAACTTTGCATAAAGACAGGTTTTTTTTAAAAAATAGTGTCTTATGATTGTTTCAACTCTTGTCGTTGTTCCTATTCTAAGGTAGAGTTATGGTAATAGCGTGTTTTCTACATTACTCATATAAACTAGTAGATTGAATGTTCTTATTTCAAGAAAGAAGCAAACCAAAGATCTGAAACTTTCACAATAAACTACTCTCGTTAAGTACTATATCTATGCGAAATTTTGAGTCAACATTTGAAAATCAGTTTTTCTGCTACTACGGGATTCATTTAAAAAATATCTGAAATCTGCAGTATATTTGCACTAATAAGCTAATAGCATGGATACTTTTCAGTTTATTCATAGCTCATTTGGATTTACATGATGCACATCGTTTTGACTCAAAAGCGACTTGTTAGTTGAAGAACTTTCCTCGTTAAACTATAAAAAAACAAGGATAGACTTCATTTGATTAGATTTTCCTTCTCGTTTAGGTACACTTATGTTCACTTTCTCATTTTCTTTTCGAGGAATATCTCAACTAAAAAAAGATTTCTTCTCAATATTATTTTTTCTTTGTTTTTCGCATAGATTGCTTGTGTTTGTTTTTCTTGTATATTGATAAACACAATAAATAAAGCTTGATATATACATTTAAAAAAGAAAACTTTCTCTATGATGCAACAATGAGCAAATAAAGAAAAATAAAGATTGAAATGACAATACCACAATAGATGCTGCTTATTGACGCATAGCAAAGGGCACAAACAGTAACAAAACTATAGATATTAAAATGTGCGTCAAAACAAAAATAGAAATAAACAATATGAAAACAATCTATCAGACAATATTCGATTTATTGATAATGTTGTTGTTGTTGTTGTTGTTGTTGTTGAACATAATGTTGTTGTGGATCAGATGGCATCATCTTTAATAATGATATAAAAATAAAAAATAATTCAAAACAAAATTTCTTTTTACTTGATTATATGCATTTTGTGGTTGTCTATTAACATTCATTGTTTGATTATTTGACCATTGTTGATTTGATATTGACATTGGTGTTTGATTTGGGGTTCGATTAAGAGTTGGATTACCAGCTGTTGGATTATAAACATTTTGTTGTTGATTACTTATCATATTTGGGTAAACAGATGTTTGTTGTGGCATCATACTAAATATATGAAAAAAAAAGGAGAAATAGAAGAAAACAAAAATGGATTTTATTATAATTTACGTTGCTGGATTTCCGAGCATTGGATTATTCATATAAGGGCCAGAAGACATTTGTCCTTGAGAATACAGTTGTGAATGAGATGGTTGTTGTGATGGTCCTTGTTGTAAATAAGCATTTGGTTGCATCATTACTGGATTTTGTTGATATTGTGATATTGAACCAACTACAACAAAAAAAACAAAAATGTATCGAATGAAATTTTTGTCTTGAAATTTCACCTGTTGGTGGCATTGGTATTTTAGCTGTTGTTGTGTATTGAGTTTGTTCATTAGGATACATGGTTGATTCAGGGTATTTTCTTTTCATTGAAGAGTTACCCGGTGGTCGATTTGCATTTGGAGGAATTGTACTAGCACCTGTTGATGAAACCATGATTGGTGTTTGATCAGTCATATATCCAGCTGACATTTGTGGTGGTTGTCCTTGTTGTGGTTGTTGTGATGTTGATGGTTGTTGTATTGTTTGATTTGGATATTGCACATTTGGACGACCAGGAACAACACCAGGAGTTCGAACATTTTGTATAATATGTGGTGGTTTCATTTGTTGTGGATTTGAATAATTTGGCATCATTGATGGTTGAGAAGCAGATACAGTTTGTGACCATGCAGGATAACTTGTTTGTGGATAAATTGAATGTGGTGATGGTGTTGGTTGCGTTGAATAAATATTTGCTGCTGTTGGAGCTTGTGGTTGAATTGAAGGAGCTCGTGTTAATGCACTACGTGGCATACGTGGTGTACGTTTTGTTGGACCAGCAGCAGCTGCAGGTGCATGTCCACGCATTTTACGTTCAGGTGTTGAACGAGTACCAGATACATTGATATGAGGTGATGGTTGTTTACCAGGAATATCAACCATTGTTGGTAACATTGGCTTAGACATACCGGGTGTATGTGAATGCATATTAGTACCAGGTATAGGTGACATAGGAACATATGCACCTGGACCTCCTAATATTTGATTATGAATTGATGGTCGATTTTCTCCAACAATTTCTAATTCGGGATGTTCAGGAGCTTCAGGTGGAATAACTGGTGGATCCTAGAAAAAATTCAATTCAATTGTAAGAAATATATACGAATTTTGAAACAAAAAAAAGACAAAACAAAAAATCATACTCGAAAGTAAGTAAGACTTTTATCAAATAGATTATGTTTATGACGAAGTAATAAACGATATTGTTCTTCATATCTTAAACGTTTACGTTCCGTTTTTTTTGCACAAAACCATGAATAACAAATTGATGTTGCTGATTTTGAACCTTCAATCATTTCCCAACTATTGATTTTTTCCTTTAAAAAAGAAAATAAAATTTTTTTTTTTTTTAAATAATTTCAAATTATACTTTTCGTGCAACTTGTAATCCATGTTTTTTCATTTCAGGATTTAACATTCGATTATTAACACCATCAAATGGTTCAACAACATATATATCAAATGATAATTTTTGTAATGGTAAAAATCTTTTAACTTCATCTAATGCTTCTGAACGTCTTTCACCAATATCTTTACGAATTTTTCGTACTAATGTCATATAAATTCGACTTGCTTCAATAGGTCCTTCAGCTGGTACTATTCCATGTACAAGAACACCAAGCATATCAAGTACAGTATTTAATAAAGGTGAATTATTTTTTGTATCAATAACACCTGATGCAATTAATTGAGAAAAAACAGATATCCATTCTGTTGCAGAATTATTATTACGCTAGAAAAAGCGATATTGTTTGTTTTGAAATCAAAATAGCGACTATAAGATTTGGACTACAGAACCGGATATATCTAGGCCTATAGAGAAAGACTTGCGTCAAATGTCATAATCTTACGACTCATGTCTTTCAAAGTTTATGCAAAAATTATTGACCAACGATTACTTCAATATTTACTGTTACAAATTTGATAGCAAAAATTAATCGTTTTTTTTTTTCGTAAACAACAGAGTTGTTGAACACATACATGTATAGAATAGATGAAGTATTAATGAATTTAAAAAATTAATAAATCTCCAAAATAAAGGATAGTAGAGAGCATGCAATATATCTCAAACTCATTGACACAGCTAGAAAATGATATCAATTTTTTTCGCTACTACATGTATTACTGAGTACAAAACCAGAACCCAACATTTTTTTAAACTGAAACCATAAACAGTTGGGCTTGTTCATAACTATCGAAAGCCTACGTATTTTCCGTTCTGTAGTCATAAACTTATTGTTATCTTTGTAAAACAACTTACGACAATGGTATCAAACATGCCACCAATAAGACTAAGTCGAAGTTGAAGTGATTCAAAAATAATTATTTTCATATTTGGATCATCTTGAACAATTGGCGCCTAGCAAGACAACGTCAAAATAAATAATATGAATTGATTTTCAAATATTAATGAAAAGGTTTTTTTTTAAAGCATCATAGATATAGACCATGCAATATATGGATAAAGACAGAGACAGAGATTCCAAATACCAAATTATTACGATCTCAATTCAAAAGCAAGGAAATATATATATGCGTGCATAGAAGCGAATAATCAATGTGAAAATTACAAAGAAGCGACTATATTCATATTAATACCAAATTATTCGAATAGATTTGCCAATCTGTTTTGTGACAATTGCAACGACAATCTGGATATGATCCTCCACTACCCATACCACTGTTACTACCTGTTGGTTTGACTGTTAACGATATACTTGAAAGACTTTTTCCAGGTGGTGAACAATGTTCACATTCCTAATTTTTTTTTTTCATAGAAATTTTTTTTATTAGATTCTAACTTACTTGTTTATATAATTGTTCAAGTTGTCCACGTAATGAATCAAGTAAACCTGTACGTTGATCATCTTGATCTTTTAAACATGATAAAACAAGAGATAAAAATGGTTGATGACTTAATAATGATATGCTTCGTAACACTTGATTTTCTTTATCATTTTTATTTTTTGAAGAATTTAACATTGAATTACCAGTTTCAAGTACACTTCCTATTTAAAGAAAAAATATCAATAATTATATTATATATTTGCTCATTAGAATTTTCAGGAAAGAAGAAATCATTTTGCAATGATGTATCTCTTATAATATCCGATGGTTGAATTTACACATCTACCTAGTGCAATATCTTTCTTAACAAATTCAAAAGATATTCATAGTAGAAATTCTAAAATTATTTACCAGCTATTTGTAAAATTCTACTTTGTACATTATCTGGTAAACGTGATATTAATGGTGCAATTAACCAAATTCCTTTTCTATCATATTGTTCATGAATTTGTGTTAATGATGATGAACTTCCATATCGACCTTCAGTTTGATGTTGAAATAATTCAATAGTAGCACCAGCTATTGATTGTAATAAATGTTGTGTATTATGTTCATGTGTTTTTAATGCTAATGATATATTAAAATTAGCATCTTGTGGTCTTGGTGATGGTACATTATATTCAAGAATTTTAATCATTAATTTTAATTCTAATATTGTTGCACGTAATGTCCATTGATTAAGATTTTGTAATAATGATGATATTATTGGTTTAGGTCCTTTATCAAATGATACTTTAGTTAATTCTGATGTTGATTTATAACATATAAAACGAAGTAATTGTTGTGCTTGTCCATCATCTAATAATTTATCACATAAATTTGTTTGATTACATAATGTATCAGATTCCTTTAAACAGCGTTCTTGTATCCAATCTTGATCACAACATATTTTTAAAACACGCATTGATAAATCAACTAATTCTTCTGGTATTGGTTCACGATATAGACGAAATTCTTTTTCAGCTTGATTATTAACATCCATATTTAATGCATTTTCATGACGATCATTATCTTTATGTCGTTGTGTTATTTCACGACATAAATCATAATATGTTTTACAATCTTTAAAACATGATTGACTTATTATTAATAAAGATTTTAATACACATAAAAATGCACCAAATGCAACTAAACGATAATTTGATGCTAATAAACGACGTTCACGTGATGCAATCATCATTGACCATGGTATATGATTAGCACAAAAAAGATGTTCAATAACATCACATGTAAATCTTGTACCTGGTTCATTAGCTTCTTCACCACTTGAACCACGTACACGTGATAATGATGGATTTGAACGTGATGCTAATGGATCAAGACGTTCTTTTGGTGTAGAAGCAATTATTGATTGAACACTAACGATAATATAATCATTTATTGATAATGCATGACGAGCTATTAAAATTGATATAAATACTGATAAATTATCATGAATACATAAATCATTTGGCTAGAAATAAAAACAACATTTATTGTTTGTTTGTTTTATTTTTTTTCTTCAAAGACTTACATCAATACGACGTAATTCATCAAAAACATTTGGATGATTTGGAGTATTTGTTGAACGATTTGATGGAGCGGAAGTACTTAGAGTTTTAATAGCTAGTAACCAAATAGAACCAAGTGATGAAACTTGACATGTTAGTTCAGTTGCCAAATGTGCAATATCATGAATACTAAAAATACCGATTTTTTTTTTATTTCTGGAAAATAATTCAGCAGAAATATTTCAAATTTTCAAAACGTGCAGATCTTGACGAGTAGAGCAAAAGTTTTCATATTGAATACTGTCTTCTATGAAATATTGGAATCACAATGACTCTTCCACCTTTTTAAGATTTCTGCAATGGTTTTCATGAATCCGTTGGTTTCAGAATAACGCGAAACAATTTGATTTGTTAATATTTAAAGACAATTTTCGATTTCAAAATATACTCAGTAGGTAGATACTACTTCAGATTATACAGTAGCTGGAAAATTTTGAATTATGAAAGTAGACCAGATACTTGTACACAAGATCATTTTCTATACAATCTGTTTATTATGACATGTGATGATAATATTGGATCGTATTTTGTCATATATATGCATTCTTTTCTCGGTATTCTCAGTTCTTCTCTATAATGTCCAGCTGTCTATGCATATTTTCCTATAAAGTAATATGTGTAGATCGCTAGGCATTAAAACAAAGAGAATATTAACAAAAAAAGACACACATTGAAAAAACAAAATACAATCTAATATTACCGTCACATATCATAACAAACAGTTCTTATAATAATTTTATTGCTATGATAATAAATGGACTATAAAGAATCGGATTAATTGTACATGTAATTTTTCAGTCATTTATATATCAAAAGATAGAGAATTTTAATCTCTAGACAAATGTATCTCACTTTTACAGAATTTTTTTTTCTGATTTCGAAGCAATTAACGCATTCAAGCACACTCTAGACTCCTACGGTGAAATACAAAAAAAAAAAAAAAGAAAATATTCTCGATGAGAACCATCTATCGTTTCAAAACTTTAAAACCACAATGTCATATAAAAACTCAAGACACATTTTTACATTCATGTCAATGTTAACTTACTAAGTTAATGATTTTGCTTTAGCTACTGCAAATAATGTATTAATAACAAAACTGGCTCGTGCTTGTGGACTTTCATCAAGTTGTTTTGTATGATAAATTTTTTCTCGATCAACTTGAAACTCCGTTAATGCTTTTCTAAATTTAAATTAATAAAAGATTCTAATAAATTATTTTTAATTATTTTTCTATACCTTGGTTCTTCAATAATACTAAGAAATGCTTGTGAATCCCATTGACAATTTGTACTTGCTGCATCTTGTTTATTATTTTGTGAACTTTGTGTATATAATTCTTTTTTTATTAATGCTATTATTTGTGTTACACGATCCATATATTTACTCTTTAAAATAAAAATAAAATTTAATAATGAAAAAATATAGAAATTTATCTTTTCAAACCTTTATATAAGGACATGAAAAATATGAATCATGCATAAGCATAAGTAATGCACGTTCAACTGATGTTGTTCGTACAGGATCTTGAATATGTTGAGTTATTTGTATTAAACTAAATTTTAAAAATTTTATTTTTGCAAAACGAAAAAAAAGGAAAAGAAATCGGCTTCATGAAGAAAATGAAATCTTACTTTTCAAATACTTGTATCATATTATTTGGTGTTAATATTAAAACAGGTGTATAAAAACGAAATATTGATGTTATTTCTAAATAAAGTTCAAAACGATAACTATACATTCCTGGACTTGATTTTAATGAACCCTTTGATTCAATACGACTAAATATACGTAATATATCAACACATGTTTGAATTAAACCATACAAATTTAAAGATTTTTCCATTAATTCAAATAAGAAAGCAACATCATCAAGCCATGGTAAACGACTTGTACGACGTTCAATAAAATTTGTTAAACGTTCAATTAATAATTTACTAACACGATTTGTGACATAATATTGATCATGATATGATAATGATAATATTGATCGACGAATTTGTAGATAATGTGCATAGGGAGTCGAACGTGTAAATGGAGGACTTTCATTTGTTGTTTCAAGACAATTACGTAATTTAAATAATGAACTTAATAAACGTACATTTGTTTTCAATTGACGTTTAGCTTCATCGCTTAAAATAAAAAATACAAGACTTCAATAATTATTCTATGAAATAACAAATAGAAAAACAATAATCGAAATTATACTAACGATTAACTTAATACCACGGTCTCTCTCAAGAAGACTCATTCTTGAATTTTGACATGAAACTTTACATAAAGACAGTCCTTAATATGATTCATTTTGTTGTAAAGATTTCAGATCTTTTAATTTGTTCCTTTTCTAAAATAAGAACATCGAATCTACCTATGTCTATCAGTAATGTAAAAGAAACACTTTTACCAACACAATATCTTCGAAGACAAAACTTTAACAATAAACTATCCTCGTTAAAGTCTGTCACAGAGCAGTTTGAAGACAAAATATGAAAATCCGTTTGAGATAAAAAAAAAAAAAAAAAGAAGTACCGTAAAAATTCTTATTCAGAGTATTCATAGGTCATTAGAATTTCCATGATGCACATTATCCAGACTGAAAAGTGGTTTATCTATTGGAGAACTTCCTTCGTTAGTCGCCTGTGATGAATATCACTTAATCTTTTGATTTTGACCTTTTCAAAATATTTCTCAACATTATATATTTTAATGGCACAACTTATTGTAGCAACTGCTAAATTTTTATAATTGAAAAAAAAAAAGAGTTTACAATCGTATAAGGATAATCGTGAAAAATTTCACTTGTAAAAACATTAAAAGATTTGATAGATTATATCTTTTATGAAACAAGATTTAAAAGGACTTTTGAAGTATATTGGATAAAAATTTGCAACCACTATGAAGTACTAGATAAAGTAATGTTTATCATACCGTTTCGGTGTAATACCAAATAAAATAATTTTTCTTTGATTAAAATCATCTCGAAAATCTTCATCAAGTGGATATGGAAATTGTTCAAGATAAAATAAACAACGTTTTCTATTTCTTTGTTGAATATTAAAATCTTCATTTGATTGATAAGAATTTCTATTTAATTCCATTTTTGATGTTTGTCTTAAATGATTTTTTGGTGTTGTTGATGGTGATGCTGCTAAATAAAACAAACAAAAATACTAAATTAATTATAATAAAGAAAAAAGAATTATATACAATTCATTGTTTCTAATGGATCAAGATCAATTAATGTATTTGTTTGACGTCGATCAAAATTTGAATCAATATTACATGTATCATGTCTAATCATTGAATTATAAACATGCTGTTTATATAAATTATGACTTGTTATCATATGTGAATTATTATTATTATTATTATTATTATTTTCATGATTATCATTATTTAATGGTACAAGACCATGTGAAACAAGATTACACATAAATTGCATTGGTGAAAATAAATTTAAACGTATAAATTCTGAAAAAAGCATAACTAATGATGGAAATGATTGTGTTAAATCTGAATCATTAATTGATGTATCATCCAGAAATGGAGCTTTTTTTAATAAATATTCCATTAATGCTGTTTGAAATGGATTTATTTGAATATTTATTGTTGTATTTATATCTTTATCATCAATTGTATCATTAATTTCTTGTAAACGATTTGTTTTTAAATCATTTTGTCGTCGTTCAAGTAAACGTGCTATAAAAAATGAACGATAAACACCATGTCGACGTGTTGTTATAGCCCAATCACACATTAAATGTATAACTTCAATTTCAATATCATTTGTTAATGGTTCAAATTTAAATGTTTGTGTATATACTTTATTATAAACATTATCTAATAAATATTTTTCTTCTTTAAATTCATCAAGAATTTCAAGTACAGATAAAACACGTGATATGGTTTGACCAGATATACTTTGTTGTAATTTTTCTGTTGACCATTTATGTTCAATAGCGTGACTACGTAAACGTATTTCATCTTCTGATTGTATTAACATTTGTTTTATTAATGGTTGATCAATACCATTTGGTAATGGAAGTTGAGATGGTGAACATGGTAAAAAATCTAATGGTGAACCATAATTTAATAATAATGTATCTGATTTTTGTGGATCATCTATTGGATTATTATAAAGTAATGCTGATGGACAACGTAATGTAATACATTGTATTACAGCTGATAATGAATAAATAATAATACGATGTTGTGGACATGATAATAAATTATTAAAATTAATTGGTTGATTTATATCTGTATGATATTGACCAAGACGTTTACAACAATAATATGCTATTTTACGTGAAAATATTTCATATTCTAATATTTCACTACTAAATTGAAATATAATTGGAATTAAATAACGAAGATTAATATCATCATTATGTTTAATACGATCAATAAATGTATCAACAATCCATTCAACTATTGTTTGACGATCAAGTAAACCTTGATCAAATAATATACGCAATAAACGATTATAATAATCCCATTGTCGACGTGTTTTATCAGTTGGAACATTGGTTAATGATAATGAATGATGCATTTGAGGAGTTGAAGGAGCATATTGAGGTGTCACTGAACCAGAATTTAATGATATATTATGTTGATCATTAGTTATTTCAGGTAAATGATTAGTAGAAATTTCAGGTATAGGAGTTGTGCGTTGACTTTGAAGATTTTCTTTTATTAAACGATCAAATACATCCTAAATAAATTAAATTAAATTTTACACACATTCAAAAATATAACTCATACAATGATAAAACGACAATGTTAGAGAAATCTGAATACAATTACAAAGGACTAAACTCTTCGTTTAAACCTCGTTTCTCCTGAATTGTGTTTAGTAGAAAACAAAAGTTACGATAGAATAGACGCGAAAGTTGATTTTCTGCATGATCTGAAGACCATAATTTTTGATTGAAAAATCTAGAATGAAAGCCCGAAAAATCAAACCATTCTAGACTTTTCTGTTCATCATTAGTACTCATCAAATAAACATTGTCTTAGTCGAAAACGATTTAAGACCTGGTAAAACTCCCTTATTAGTGTATGAAAACATGAAATTCAACTGTAATTTTTTCTTATGTACTTGAAATATAATAATAATCAACTAAAATATAATAACGATATACCTTTCTTTATGGATAGAAGCTCAGATTAGAACAACCAGACTCTTTTTTGTATGTGATTAGTGTATTCGTTGGATGCTATAACACTAAATTAGAGATGTACAGCGTAAGCTTTCTTCGTATCCTGACTAAGAAAAATTTCCTAACCCATACCATATCCTGTACATCTTTTAACCTAATGAATATCTCATGCTTTACTTGAAAGATTCTATAAATTTCGAAATAGTATTGAGTATCCAATAGAGATCTTAATAGATCCGAACAGTAACATGGCTTCAAGGATGAATACTTGCGGTCATGTTTATGTCTAATGAAAACTATTTTTAAAAATCTCATTTTCGATATTCTAACATAAAACATAATTCATTGTATCTTTCTACAATTGCATGTTCTACTCAAAAAACCCTTCGCAAGTAAGCAGAAGATCCAATGACCTGTTTGGATCTCGACCGATCCGACGGGCTCCACTTATATTCATTCGTATATAAATATAGTTTTGTTGAGTTTCAACGAAAGAGGAAAATTCTTTACTTTTAAAATTTCAATTGTAATTCTTGTCCATTCAGTACATGGATCAGTTGCAACGTGTCGTTTTTTTTGTTTTGAATCATTATTTGCACTATGATACAATGCCAGCATCTTAATATACCAACAAGCACGTACAAGTGAAACATTATGTTCATATAAATGTTGAAAAACGTCTTCT
>CAJNSZ010000012.1:1554942-1595208 GCA_905329745.1 Rotaria sp. Silwood2
TTTAAGAATGATTGGTACCTTAATAACGAAGAAAAACGTCAAAATATTAAGTATAATCAATTTCTTTAAATTCTATACTTGTTGAGCTAATTTTCCGAGTGATTCTGTTGATGCTAATAATGATAGCCACTGTTCAAAAGATTTAGCTGTTCGGGGACCCTGAAAAGTACGAAACAAAAAAGACAAACAAGATAGAAATATTCTTCTTTTAATCAATTCAAACCATTAATGGCCAAAAATGTGCTTTATTGATTGTCGGCGGTTTTCGTTTAGTACTATCATTCATTGTATGATTTTCTTCTTTTTTGAGCAAAATAATTTTAAAAAAATCCAGAATACCTTCATCGGCATTCTTGAAAAATTCTTGACCTTTGAAGCCTTCATGCTAAACAGCAAAGATTGAAATAATAGGAATTAATTTAACTAAAATAATGGGAATTTTTACTTCCAAAATTCCATCAACAGGTTTAAATGTAAAGCCATTTTTCACCGTTTCAGCTGTTAATTCATCCTTAACAAAAGAAAATAAACATATTCATTAATTTCAAATTGAACGTTGGCTTTTTATGTCATAGTTCACCTCTCGTTGTTTCTGCTCTTGCAAAAATACGTCTGGCAAACCAAAACGTGATCGTCTAGTTGCTCGAGCCATTATTCACTATGAAATTAGGAAGAGAATGAAAAAAGGAAAACAAAACAAAACAAAACAATAAATGTTATGTCAATCAAATCAAATTAACCAATCACTATTGATAGAAATTTTTATTGGCTAAATGTTTTATTCAATAAGATTTGACTAAGACTATTTTAATTAATATATCGATTATGACCGCTAAATAAAACAATCCAATCGAACATATAAATATGATACTTAATATTTTCAATTTAACTCTGACTCAGAAAAACTTCGAAAAATGTTTTTCCTCATATACAAGCGACATCTTACATATGCGACGTCATTATGTAGTTGAAAGTTGTGTGGAAATGATGAAAAATACATGTAATGACGAAAGTAAAGAAAATGTTGTTGTTTTTTCTTTCGTAATAGTCATTGGCGAAAGTTAATTTAGTGTAAATGTTTTAGAACGATGTTGTCCACTGTCAAAAAATATTTCATCTTCTGATATTATATAACCTTATGGCACGGAACACTATTTTGTAGTACGAAACACCTGCTAAACGAATATCGTAGGACTTTAATACTGATCACATCAACTAATGCGAGTACTATGTTCAAAGTGAACTAGGGAGTACTCCTTACTTGAGATGAGATCATTGATTACATTGTGTATTTTACTAACAACTGACTTCAAGGATGTGGCGAAAAAAAAATTCGGGAGGGAAAAGTTTAAGACAATGTTTCTGAACACAAGATTGAGAATGGAATGGGATTTGTTTCTCCTGAAAAAATGCAGATACTGTCTAACGAAATATGAACTCAAGATACTTTATAAATGAAATGAGCAATAGTACTTATGGTGTTCTCTTTGTTGATTTTTTTTCATCAAAAGAAAGTTTCCCTTCTTGCTTTCCTGTTGAATTTTGTCTTGCAAAAAGTATTTTAATGTTTTTATAGAAGTTAAAAGATACAATATTTCGCGAATTTTATGCGATTCTAAGTGCTTCAAGCTCGTTTAAATTTTTTGAATGCTGTCCCATCCTAACTATTCATAATTTTGTTGTTAAAGAGACAACTAGCTGTGAAAGGACGAGAATCCCTAAGCCTTCAATAACCTATCTAAACGTCAAAAAAAGATGAATTCGTGATCGAATTGTTGTTTTTACTGCGAAATCACACTACGTGTAGGAGCAAACGCTATAGGAAAAGTCTAACAAATGTAATGAGAAAGAAAAGAGAAATCCAGATGAAGAGTAGAACTGAAAAAGAAAAACCCCATGTGTCATGAAAAGAGAACAGAAAGTGAAAATGCATATGATATGAGCGAGAAAAAGGACAAATAATGTGGTGTGAGGAAAACATCACAATGCGAATGTTGGTCATTCTGTGACAGTGTAGCATGCGTATAAATGATCGAAAAGTAAAGATGTAAAATTTACTAGCGTAAACGAGAACAGATAGAAGGAGACTGAGATGATGCAATAAGAAAGTCGTAGGTTTTGATCGCCTCAGTGCGCAAACTATTATTGAAGAGAAGGGTAGTACATAATTGTTTTTTGCTCTATGATCTTCTTTTCTCAATAAAATGAACGATTTTTTCTGGGAAAAAAAAGGTGTTCACCCTCCACATCCCACATCAGTATATCTTTGATTAACTTCTTGCAGAATGTCGTTGATCGAGTTAATACTCTTCAAGGTACTGCTTCTATTTTTAAGTGATTTATTTAATAATTGTAATACATACATATTTGTAACAGATGGTGCGCAAAGAACGAGACACTCATGTTCTTTCTGTTTTGTCAAAGTTTTAGAAAGTTACGAAAAAAAATCATTCTCAGACAGAAAAGAAACGGAGAATTTTCAGCTTTACACAACAAATATAAATCTAATGAATGCAATGCGGTATAGAAGTTGATATCACATCCTCTAACATTTTTTTCTTGTTCTTATTTTTTATTAAAAAACATTGCCATTTCTAAAAAAAAAAAAAAAAAGAAAAACCCACTCTCTCATGACAAGGTACTAGAGAATATGAGAAAGAACATGTGATCTACGCAGAAACAAAACGAGTGTACTGGAACATAAAAATATACAGAAGATGTGTCTCATGAAGAAGAAATGTTTATTTCCATAATGCTCACTTGTATGTTTTCTTATACTTTCCTATATCTATCATGCTCAACGAATATATAAATGAAACAAAGACAAAAAATATCCTCCATCAGCTGCTGCTTTCATCCAGCGATATGCAAAAAAATATTCCCAAAAATTATAGAAACATGTGTAATATGAGTTCAAAAGAATTAGCTTGTACAAATGTTTCTTAATTGAGATATAAATTTTTTTTGTTCTTTTTAATAGAAAATACAATAATGTCATATTTAGAGAAATTTGTTATGCTTGTGTTTCTGCAGTACATTGGCAATGTGACGAGTTCGTTTGGGATTTTACTCAACTCTATGAGTCTTGCCAATGAGCAATATACGAACTCAAAAAATTATATCAATTGTTGATGCTTCCTCATAAATCAAAACAAAGAAAATGATGCATTTACATTTTGAACTATGGGTACGTGTTGAGTAGAAGTATACATTTTACGGATTCGACTATGAACAGTTATATCCACGTTGTATATATGTTCGGACTACTGCCGGTTGGACATCGGTAGAGCATAGTGAAATGGTGGCCTGAAGATAGTCGACCATTTAAGTGTCAAACTACCGCCAGTATAGTTTACAATATACCGAGCAATCTACTTAGAGTTTCCGTCCGATTTGAATCACACGGATAATTTGTTATGATGAAACAATACTGATTGACATTCTTCTTCCCGTTTCGCAGTTTTTAGTCTAAAGAAACAATGTTTTTTGATTAATATGTATATACTCTTGTAGAAAAGAAAATGTCCGATTGTTTTTATCTAGGAATATTCTTTTCTAGAAACTTAGGAAAACTGAATAAAAACATAGAGCATAAGTGTCTGTTAGTCAATAGAAGATCTATTTAATCAAGTATTACTTATTGAAATTTAAAAATTAAGTTAACGAACTTAAGAATTATGTTATGTATTTATTTATTTTTGTTCACTTTAATTTCAATTTTCAAGTAAAGATAATCAATAAATCTGTAAATAAACACGATATTGTTTTTATTTTATTTGCAATTCTTCATATACAAGACAAAAAAAACTAATATATCCTAATTATGGTTATTCGTTTCGTTTAAGTATAACACGTAATTTATGAAACGGATTAATTGTTTTATCAAATAAAGTTGTTGTATGTGCACGAGGTTCAAAACTTCTTGCACGACGTCGTGGTGAATTTGTTGTTGTTAAACATGTTTTGTCATTTGATTGATTTGATGGTGATGTTACAAGTGGTTTACGGACAAATGTTGCTGATACCATTGGATGAACATCGGTATCAAGAGGTTCATTGTATGTTAATGGACGAGATATTCGAAGCTAAAAATGAATAAAATTATTTAAAAAAAGACAAATACGAAAAATAAGTAAAATTACTTGTTTAAATGTTGGACGAAGTTGACGATCATCACAAGTTTTTTTATTTGATGTTATTGACGATGGTAAAGCGACATACTAGAAAAGAAATATAAGATAAAAATACACCAAATTATTTTTGATCGTCAATCCATTGTTATAGAACTAATGGTCATACTTATTTCATTGTCTCTCATTTTAGTACCAAGAGACAAGAGTCCGTCTGATTTTGGCTCCGAAACTTTTGGACATGATAGATTCTACTACAGAATTGTTTTAAACCCTGCTGAAAAAAGCCGATTTTCGTGAGAAAAACCGAAATTGAGATAGACGTATGACAAGGTAGCTCGAGGGCTGATCTTTCATAAATGATATGATTTTTTATTTAGCATATTGTTTTCAGTCAAAATTTCTGTCATCATCTGCTTATACTTTTCTGATCGTACATCTCTGAATTCTCGAAGGAGCTCTATTGCTTTTTATTTTTGTTTGAAAGAGTATATAACGTTGCAGTGCCCATTTTTTCAAAGTATTAAACTTATCATCCTTTTTCTCTGTAAAAAAAAAACAAGAATTTTAAAAAGTTTCGATTGTCAAATGCGTTGTTTTTGACTCTTGTTTGTTAAATATTTCTTGAAAACATCATGAAATAAAGCTGAAAATTTCATGTGATTTGAATACACCTGACCCAAGATCGACGTTTGAGGAGGATTCTTTAGAACAATATCTTGAGTAAATCTTTAGATCATCACTGTAATATTATTCGACATTAGTACTTCAAATGATTCTACATCTACTAATTTCAATTTAAAATTAATTTGATAAGTAAAACAATGCTTTCTTTTTATTGAAGTTGTGAAAAATATTTTATATATGAATAATAATTTAACAAACTTACTTTATTTTCTTTTTTTGATTTTGTTAATCGTCTTGCAACAATTTTTCTTGTATCCATTGAAATATCAAATAATTTTCCATGATGTTCAATAAAGCAATCAAAAATATTCATTAAACAAATATTTTCATCATGATTAATTGTAATTAATTTTGCAAAAGCACGATAAATCTTTGAATTGTAAAAATAAAGATTATTTTCTTTTAGTTTTATAAATAAAAAATTTTTACTCGTAATTTAGTCGTATCATTAGAACAAAAATGATTATTTCGTATACATTGTGTTAAAAAATAAAGAATAACATATATAAATTGTCTATTTGATGTTGTTAAATGAATAAGTGTAAGTTGAATAAGTTCTAATTCATCATTATTAAGCTTTTCTTGATTATTTGTTGTTGTATCTAAATATAATAAATTGAAATTTAAAGCAAAACAAAATAACATTTTCATTCATATTCATTTACGTTTATTATTAAGCCAATTTTGTATTTCATCAAACGGCGATGTTAATGTTTTCGATGTCACATGAAAAAGATCACATGAACTTAATGATTTTCGACGAAGATTTGTTAAACCATATGATTTATCATTATCATCATGACATGATACTTTTTTATATTCATATGAATCAACACGATATACACGTGATGATTGTTTTGAATGAGATACACGATTTTTTAAACTTGAATAAGGATTATTTGTTGATCGACTTGCATATATTTCACTTGGAAAACAATATACGGATCGACCATCATCACGATCATATAAAGATTCCATTGATAATGGATTGCCTAAAATATTTTTCTTTTTTTTATAAAACACTGATTAAATAATCTTATGAGGGAACCTCTCCAGGCGTCAAATCGCTTTTCGCTCGACACGATGTTCATTTGATGAATAATAGAAAAGTCTAGAATGGTTTGATTTTCTTATCTTTCGTTCCTGAGATATAGAAGTTTTACTGGAAGTTTAAACAAAAAACTATGGTTACATGAAAAATCAACTTTCGATTTCAAATTTTGCACAAACAAAGTTTCCAATGAGATTAATGTATTGGACAAGCTGGAACTTTTCTAGTATCTTCTATCCTAAGATATTGAATGCTCGAAACTCTCTCATGTGTAAAAGCAAATTTTGTTCGTATATTTACATTTCCAGAAAGCAAATACTAGTCGTACAATAAACTAATTTCATTAAGAACTTTGCTCGTGCAAAGTTTGAAGTTAATCCTGAAAAGTTGATTTTTCATGTGACTTGGGAGGACCACAGCTTTTTTTTCTCGAAAAAATAAGTAATATTTCGATATCACAAGAGTAACAGTCAAGAAAACTAAACCATTCTAGACTTTTTTAGTATTTACTAGCAGTCATCAAATGCACATCCTCTCGGTTTGAAAAAGTGATACGATACCTGGAGAGGTTTCCTGTTAGTAAAATAAAAATTAACTATGCCTGATTCTACTACTGTATCGGTTTTAAACAAGGTTTTCATAGTTTTGCATAGAGTCACATTGGATCGGCTTACAACCTTCCTCTACGTCCGATCCAGCTGAAATTTTGTTTTGAAGATACCTTAGACTATATCTCATGAGTATTTTTAAAGTTTTTCAAAAATATCGCTTTCTTTCTTTTATTTAGGAAAATACGTAAAAGTTCGAATCCAATACTAGTGTGTTAGCGTTCTGAACTTTTTAATTCCAGACAGAAAGCTCGAAAATGAAAACAGCTAATTTCATCTTCGGAAAATATTTTCAAGTATCTATAGTCAATATTTGAAGTGGATTGACTATACCCTCTTCGAGAACCAGAAATGGCCAAAAAACAGGAACGAATTGCTCTTGATAGACGAACACAATATATATTCCTTTTGCATTGAGTACCCTCGACTGTAGTAGAAATATTTTTCTATAGATCAACTTTGAAAATTTCTTTGAACTACATGAAAGTTTTAGTTTAGCTCAAAATCAATCATCATCCGACCAGAGATCAGTGTAGTCTCCGTTGAATCAGACTGACAAGTTCATGTAATGGAAAACAAGACGACGAAATTCATCGATGAGTTAGTGCCATCAGCGACATCTTACGTTCACTCTCTACCGCATAGCTATGACAAAGGCAGAGTTAAATCAGAAGACAAAGCTCGCAATCTCCAAATCAGTATATTGACCTATCTTTATTAATAGCAATAAGCAATGAGTGATGACTGAAAAAATTCGATCTCAACTACAAGCGACTGAAATGAAATTCTTGCATAGAGCAATTGACCGGACAAACCAAGACGAAGTTCGTAAAAACAAAAATCTCCACGAATCGAGTCTCTAGTTCCTCAAACCGAATAGTCGCAACTACGATAGCCGGAACATATCTTGAAAGTGTCACATGATAGACTACTCTACCAAATATTCGAAGCTACGTCTGTAGGAAGAACACCCGTCGGACGTCTAAGAATCAGTTGTCGTGAATACATTAAGAGGCTTTACCAAGAGCATTTTAAGCTTCAATGGGTCGAAATGAAACATGCAGCGAAAGACTGCCACCACTGCCGAACCGGCCTAAATCCCAATCCTAAAGGCCTTGAAGAAAGGAAATGAATGATGAATCAGACTAGGAGTGAGTACTCTCTCCTACTTTAGAAATTCGGACTAGCACTTGTTTCGATTTCATACAATTTCAACTATATTTTTCTCCTATTTTTCGAAATATCTCGTCCTGCTTTTATTTCTTCGCACCTCCACTATATCAGGCTTTCACATCAAACAAGATACATTATAGACTTCCACAAATATTGCAATAATGATTATATCTATACATTCTTTTTTTCATACCTTTATTAGCAATAAGCTGAATTATTAAATTAAAAATAGCCATTGATGGTGATAAATATTGCCGTTGCATATCAAATGCATCAATAACCATATCAAATAAATCAAAAATAAATGACGGATAATCAGGTAAATTGCGACCATCGAGACTATTAGGATCTATTTATTAAAAGAAATCCGTTAAAAAGAAGTTAATATAAGCTCAATATAAAAACTTGCAATCAATGACAATTGACATAGATTCTGGCAACCAATCAACAAGTTGACCTGAAAAAGAAAACAACAACAATTAATCTCTTCGTTATTTATGAAAATAAATTAACCTGCAATAGTCAATGGATCAATTGATATATTATTATGTAAATTAGATAAGATTTGAGAACCATCAATTAATTTCATTTCTTGTTCAATTTGATGAAGAAGATAACCACCATGACGATTGCGTGTTTTTAATAAATATTTTTCCAGCCGTTCAACAAAATATTGTTTCCAACTCTAAATTTAAAGACACAAAAAAAATGATTTCAATGAAAAATTAAATTTACATCACTCATCGCAGATGTTGATGATTCTTGTGGTGGATGAATATGATGATCAGTTGTTTTATTTGTATTTATCATCGATTGAAAAACATTTTCATCCAATTTTGATAAAAGTCTAAAGAAGATTTATTGTTTAATCAAGTTTTTAATAACATCACGTCGGACACAATATTTCAATCCTAATCATAAAAAGTATATATTTAATGTCATTAGTGGATGGAGCTCCAGCTTTCTTCCCACCGGCAACTTCTTTCCTAGTTACACCACTAGTTTTAATTATGAATCGTATTAATTAACAATCAGCTCATGTTTCATAAACTCTTCGAAGTCAATGGTTAAAACTGTTGTTTTTATTAGATAATTGTATCACGATCAGTGACTTTGCAGGGTTAGAACACTAGAACAACTGATGAACCTAAACTTACGTCTCAATATACTGTGTTTGTATATAATGACTTCATTCAAGGTATCTTCAAATTTGCGTAACAAGACTTATTGTTACAATTAATTATTTCATCACAAATGCTATACGTTGATTAACACAAAACATCACTTTCGTCTAGTGTTATATATAAAAGATATGACTAGTTACTGTGCATGGGCGGGATCGGGTGTGAATATTTTCCTCATCTATCCACACCCTTTTAGATTTCTTCATATCTTTAGTCGCTATATTGTATATATTTCGGAGATGATTCATTATTTACGAATAACAGAATCTGACGAAATCATGGCCTATCCTTTCCCGATCAAAATTTTTCTTAGACTTTTCATGTTAGTTTTCTGATATTTAATAGAGGCTTCGAAGTATTTTCTATCTATTGGTCATCTCTTAAGAATTAATATATAGCTATAAAAGCTGACTGAATCGAAAAAATGGAACATTATCGCTAAACCACATCTAACTTTACACATTATTTTACTGATATTGAAAAATGAGTTGTTTTTGATAAAAAAAAATGAAGAGACGACCTCGTTTTTCAACCACAGTACATTTGATCGAATGGAAACTTTCTTTTACCTATACTAGAAAGTGTTTAGAGTACCTTCTATTTTTTCTTTGATAAATGTTGTTCGACTAGTTTTTGTCCAGGTTTCAAAAAAAAAAGCTCATTTCAAGATGTTTTCAGGTTTCCGGTGGTTTCATTTGAACGAAAGGAGACCCAAATGCATCTAGTACTTGTATATAATCTTTAACCATATCAGGCATCTTGTTGTTGAGATAGAGAGGAAGTGGTAAGGAGAACCACTTTTGTCCTTGAGAACTAAATATTTCTTAACAGGGAGCATCTTCAAAATTTCGAGTTCATGACAACTTTTTCTCTACTCATCGAGATCTGTCTGCCTTGAAACTTTCAAATTTTTTTGATAAGATGTCCTCCAAAAGTGACGAGAGAGGAGGAAGAGCGAAGAAATAGTGGAAGAATAATCCTACCTTGCTGTATGAGGCGCTGTCAAATGACACATTTTTAGCTTGATAATTTCCTCAGAACTAATACTAGCTGTAACTTCGGACAGAAGGCTGGCATAATACAGATTTCTTGCACTCAGTTGCTTAAGCTCATTATATACACTGGCTAACCAACATACTAGCCATGAGGGCAGCAAGATGTCACAACTTAGTTAGAATATTATCGGATGGGTGATCTGAGACAAATAACCATTAGTGACCTGTCCAAGGTCATCCCAAGGCTAGTGGCATCGATGTTTTGCACACAGTACTTATTGCATGCATGTCGAACAATGTAGCCACTCAGCTATGATAACCTCGAAATAGAGTTCATCAGGCTCGAGGGTAAAAATGTTAGACCGAGAGGCCCTCTTAAATCAAACATTCTGATAGCTATACAACTACCAAATTGCATTAATAATAATATTCTTATATATTTTCAACAATAATAGTTTATCTTAAACCAAGATATAATAAGAGAATCATTGTTTAATAAGAAAATATAGATAAAAGTATAATACTATTTTAGTTAAATATAAATTGAACCTACTGATAGATTCCATGATCAGCAACAAATGTTTTTTTTCGTTCAGTTTTAATCACATCTGTAAATACTTTTGATTCATAAAATTTTTCTAATAAACGAATTGCATGATGTCTAATGAAAATAAACAAACAAATCGTCATTTGTTTTCTACTTTTATTCAAAATTCAAATCTCAAACAAACTTTTCAATTTGCTTTGTTTCAAAATTCGGATGCGATTTAAGAACATTTATCATACAATTAATTGCATCTAATGATGAGAAACATTGTTCATATGTTTGTGTAAAATAATTTCGACGATACTTTCTTAATTCAATTTTTGAACGAAAACCTTCAACAAGTTCATTCCACTTTGGAAAAAGAAAAAATCTATTTTTTTTTTGTATTTATAAATAATTTGATCATACCACATTTGTTGCATGAAATGATTGTTTTTTAGGTTTAATTGTTGCTGATGCTAAAGCCGACATGTAGTAAATGATTGATTGGACTTTCTAATTGTGAACCAAAATATGAAACAAAGGCTAGTGTTTTCATTTGTCAAAGATAAATTTCGAAAATTCGTTTTTTTCGACAAGACAAAATTTTCGTTTTTAAAAACATTTTTTTTTTATATTTAATTAAATTAAAAAAAATTACAAATATAATTTAAAAGAAATTTTTTTCTTTTATTAATTTTATTGGTTACATTATACAAGCAATCAAAATTTGTAGTTTTATCATGGTAAACGAAAGAATTTTGATTATCAAATTTCTTTTTCACATAAAGATGGAAACAGGTAAGAAAGTTTATTTTAATATTTTTTAACCTTTGTTATTATATAATTATAGTAAATAATGAGTCACAATGGATTCAAGATGAAACCGAAGTAAAAATAGATTTTTAAGTTTATGATTCAGTGTTTCGAATGACAAGGTTTTCTAGAAAATTCGTTCATCTCTTCTTAATGAATTACATCGTATCGAACATGAAGTTAATGAACAATTTTCATCATTTAAAAATGATTTTGAATTACGACAACCTAAAACAATACAACAACCGAAAATAAAGTTAGCTATATATTTTTTTAAACTTTTATCGATAAAATTAGAATTTATTTCATTAAGATCATCAAATCGTCAAATGCATGAATCACGTGTATTTATTGCTCGAAATTCTATTTTAACTGATCTATTTGAAACATCACATATTCGTAGTATAAGAAATGTTTTTGTTGCAATGCTTCTTGTACTTGTTATACAGGTTACAATTAATGATGTGGTACATAGTGGAAGGTAAAAATAGTTCAAAAAAATAATAATAATAATTTGAACAAATTATTTTTTATGTTTTTTCTGAAGATTAAATTTAAATTTTGAATTAATCTTTTACTGTTTTCAAAAGTTACATATTGCTTTATTTATATGGTTGATTATGCAATTATGCACAGCTGTGGTGGTTTTTATTGGATTTTACTATTGGACTACTAATCGAATATTCTACTGTGAAAATGTTAAGAAACTAAGTAAGAATGAAAATCGAATATTTAGGCTGCCACTTTTTATTCTATACGGGAGTCAGATGTTGCAAAGGGCGTTATAGTTAAAATCGCTGTCATATTATAATATCATTAAGAGTGAATCGGCATAATAAGTTTATAAATATTCGACGACGATTGAATTTCAAAGGTGAAAAATTTCTTATTCAATATATATGTTGAACATCTCATATAAAATTGTATGAATTCAACAAAACAGCATGAATTTATTTATATGATCGATGATAGGAATCAAGCTGCATTGATGTATCGGTAGATCACCTAGTCTAAAATTCTTATCAATGGTACTGCAATTTCTGATGCCTTTCATATTTTATCGCATTGACTTTACACAATAATTGCTCGAATAACGATTAGTGATACTCACAGTTCATCTTTAAATCTCGAATAGTTAACCTGGATAGAGTTCAATGTATAGTCATGTAGTGAGAGTAATATACCAAAAGTTCGTTTTCATAATTTTGTTTTGACATTTGTCTGTACATGTGTTGGGCTTACAGTTTCCATCTGTCTTCTAATATGTATTTACTATAAAGCCATAAGAAAATGACAGATAAACGAATGCCCGACAATGAAGAAACAAACAAATATATGTACTATGTAAAATGTAAACTTATAAGCCACAATTGTATTAGTATAACTAATTCTTAATTAAAAACATGAAAAACAAACAGAAATTTCTCGAAAGCTTAAGAAATCAGATATACGGAGACTAAAAAGAAATTATTCTTGCAGATTTTTAGACGAATTACATCAATTTCGGTTCAGACACCACTTCTTCTCATTAATTTCCGTAAAAACTCGGAATTCTATTAAAAAAAATTGGTGCACTATGTAATTGTCAACGCTATGCATTTTCATTAAAATGTCATGTTCAGCAAGATAGCATTGTCAATCAAGCATGAGTGCATACTCATACTAGCTCACTGTCTATATTGTGGACTTCTAAGTAGTTTGTTCAGTAATGAAACCATTGATTGAACAACTAAAGCATTTCCACTACGCAATTCATATAATACTATTCGTTTACTGGCACACACTGCTATTTCACGAAATGTAATTTGTGACCAAAACGCTACAACTGTAGTGCGATTTAAATTCATATTGTTCAGCACTACGCTTTTCTACTGAACGAAAAAGCCTAAGGATTGTAGTTTGATTTAAATGTGTGCTACGGATAAGTACTTTAAAATAAAAATGAATATTGATAAGCATTATGTTGTCTTGTTGAGCACTATAATGAGGGTCTCATAAGTTCTGGACCTTAACGAAAATTAGTTTATATATGAATAATATTTTTTAAGAAATTTCAATGAACCACATGAATTCATCATGTGTAACGGAACACAATTATAGAAAGCGACATGAAGTATTTAGGGTGTGGGTGTGACCGTCCTCTGTACTCACATCCTAATTATCGCGTCTCTTGTGATTATACCACTATAATTACAAGAGATAATGTTATCGGATAATATGCCATTTAAAACATCGTCCTAAGTACTTGAAGTTCATATAGATATAGTTGAGTAAAAGTCATTCTTTGTTTACATATAAACTAATTTCTGTTGAGTCCCAGAACTTATAGGATATCCTTTATTGTCCTGCTGTACACTATATCGTCTTTCCAAGTGCTATATGATGTAGCAAGTATTCATAGAAATAAAGCTATTTGCGAGAACTAATGAGGAGAGTTTCGAATTCCACCGAAATTCTCACTTCTTTTTTAGACACGTGAATTAAATGAAACAAAATTCGTTTTATAAAATATAAACTATACGATTCAATTAAGACTCGAAGAATCTTTTCTAAATCTTTAAACAAGAAACAAATTTTTTCAATTAGGAATCTACGATGTAACATGGTTAATTATTTATATAACTTACATTATCTTATTCTTGGTACTTCCATGTCGTGAAATTGTTCAACATCAATTGCCTGTTGCTTCATCACTTATTGTTTTACTTGAACAGGTGAGAAAATTAAAACAACAAATACAAATCATTATTTTTTCTCTAGCTTCGACAAATAATGAAAACACATTCATTTGTTCGTGAAAATGTCGAAAAAGTTCATTTACAATGTCGTTTAATAAGCGGTTTGTTATAGGAAATAAAAAAAAAAAAAGTTTTATGTTTCATATTCGCTCGTGCTATTTTAAAAGCATGATTAATTTGCTAGAAAATTATAAATTTCTTTCAATAAAATTTCTTATTCGTGTATTTTTGTTTTAGAATCCAATACAAATGAAAATGCTGAAACAAAAGATATTTTTTGTCCGGATTTTTCGCAATATTTATATTTTTTATTTGCTCCAACATTAATTTATCGTGATAAATATCCTCGTAATGCAGCTATACATTGGGATTATGTGGTACAAATGTTTGGACAAGTTATTGCAGCTATATTCTATGTTTATTATGTTGTTGTTCGCTTTTGTGTACCAACATTTGCAAATTTAAATCAAAATCAAATAACATTACCAGTATTTATATCGGTTTTATTTAATTCAATTATGCCTGGAAGTCTTTTTCTATTATTAGGTAAAGAAAATTGATTTGAATTTGATTGTTTATTTGTTGTTCTTACTAATAATTAATATAGGTTTTTATGGATTTTTACATTGTTGGCTTAATGCTTTTGCAGAAATGCTTCGATTTGCTGATAGAATGTTCTATAAAGTAAAAAATTCTTTTTTGTTTTAAGTAGAATTTTAATGAAAACAAAAAACAATTTTATTTAGGATTGGTGGAATTCAACTTCATTTGCAGCTTATTATCGAACATGGAATGTTGTGGTGCATGATTGGCTTTATACATATGTTTACAAAGAAGTTTTTCAAGTAAGAATTTCATATGTATAAAAGAAACGATAGATCAAAAGTTTCTAGACAAAATATTTTGACTATTTTTCGCATATTTGAATACATTGGTAGTGCATGAGAATCAAAGCTATGTGCTCTTTCTGATTATTTGCTTAGAATTTTTCTGAAGGCAAATCTACATCAAATAAGATTCTGTAAATATATAATACTTGATGTTGATTTCTACTCTACAGAATGATGCAAGAATGAAGAGTTTCAGTTAATCCGATAAAAAGTGGCAGAATCATAACGGAGGGTCATTTGCACTGAAAAGGTGAAAATTGAAAATATGGACTTTATAAAAGTCTTTATCGCACCTCAACATTTGGAAAAAAATGAACCGCTTTGTAAAGAATTATTTTCTATATTTTCCAATATATTCGATAAAACTTCGTGCATTGTCTGAAACAAATTCCATTTGAGGTTTTTGCCTCCAGAAAAAACTTTTCAGTCTTTTCAAGATTCACTTATAGCTCAATAGTCGAAAGTGATTGAAAAATGCTAAACATATATTCTGATGGAGCATAAAGTTCTGATTCTAATACACTCTTTCCTAATACATTTAAATACGCAAAAAAAAAGAATAATCAAATATTTCGTCTAGAAACTTTCGGCTCATCCTTTATATAGAAGTATTCCACAGCCGATTGAATTGGACCACAAAAATTTGGTCCATGTTGGATACTGTTATATGTCATAATTTGAGTAGAGAATTTTATTTTCCAATAAAGATGAAAATGATTACTGGTTCTCTAAGGATAGGCTCCCCGAAATCACTAATAAAATTCTGTTTGAATTGTCCAGAATGATAATGTAGGGAATTCTCTTCGAAATACAACGTCTTTCAGATTTCTATAATGTTTTACGAAAGGTAAAAAAAAATCATGTTTCTACGTATATGTTCTATGTAAAAATTGAACCTGAGAAAAACTGAAATTGGTTCATAACCGGAGAGGTTCGATACCACGTTCTTTCAATCTCGATAAATCTAATCTAGCCTCAGTCCAGAGAAAATCATCCCAGAATTCATTCGTATTACATCTAGAAAAAAATTCTTCAATCATCGTTGTTTTGATTTATTTAGTCGACGACTAAAACTTTTGTTTGAATCATCTATCTTAAACTATGTTCTGATTGAAACCACAGAGAATATTCATATTCGAAAATAATTTTTGAATTTCGTATATTATAAACCTTGATTTCTCTTATCCATTAAATATTTATAAATTCTATTATCATTAAAATTCAATTTAGTATAAAATTCATCATAAATATATGATTTTATTTTTAGCTTAGTGGAGGAAAAAATCGTGTTATTCCAGCTATTTGTGTAGTACTTTTATCGGCTAGTTTTCATGAATATGTTATGATATTTGCACTTGGATTCTTTTATCCAATTATGTTTGTATTATTCGCAGTCGTTGGAAGTAAATCTATTATTAAACTGTTTATAATCATTAAATATTATTATAATTTTTAGTGACCTTTTTCTTTCTTCTGCCAAGAAATAAAGGTGTAGTATTTAATATACTTGTTTGGACATGTCTTTTGGTTGGTGTTGGTCTTCAATCATGTTTCTATTTTATGGAAGCTTATGCAAGAAAATCTTGTCCAGCAAATGTAAATCTAATTCTTTTTTTAATTAAAATAAATAGATGAAAATTGATTGATTTCTTTTTCTTTAGGACACTTTTTGGGATAAATTGATACCGAGATCAATTGTTTGTCGTATTGCATTACCATCAGCTAAAATTTTACATATTGATTTGTAGTTGACATCAACATATCAATTAGAACTATTTTTGATTCTATTCTTTTTGTTTTTGTTTTTTTTTCATTCAAGATATTTGCTTTTTCCTATATTTGACAAAAATAAAATATATTTAGCAAGGAGTATAGATTGCTAATTTCACAAGTTGATGTTAATTTATCTCAAACTATTTAGAAAACAATGATACGTGAATCCTCATACTTAAAAAAAGAAGGTTTCTGTAATAACCTAGCGTCAATGATGAAACAATCAACTTTTTTTTTTTTATGAGTGTTTGTTTTGTGTTGATGTCTTTCGTTGTTTATCAATGCGGGTGGTAGTCATAATTATATCCTTCTGTATCGCTTACACCTTTTAAAATATTAATCCAACAATGCTGATAAATTGTCTAAGAACAATAAAACGAAACTTTAAAAAAATTATCTTCAATTGTGTCAATGAACTATAATCAATAGTTTATTTTTAGACTATAGGAAAGCATACTATTCGATTGTTCAAGAATGTTCTCCTTTATTTAGATCTGATAGTACCAATACAAAACGTTAATTGACATAACGAGGGAAATCTTCCAACTGATTAATTGTTGTTGAATTGAAATTGTGTGAACCAAAACGATCTATAAATATTCTGAAAAGAGTTCCTGCCCTTAGGTTATTGCTGCAAAGATACCGCACTTTTAACTTTGTTTTTAAATGAGTGATGTGGTCTCCCAGGAAAACTATTTTCGAATTTCGACTTTCAAGCCTTCCATACAGACAGACCTTAACAATAATAGATTTTTGTGAATGTTTCAGATCTTATTGTTATTATTCCTATACTAAGATACAGCTATGATAATACCGTATCTTTTATATCGCTCAAATATACCAGCAGATTTGATGTTCTTGTTTCAGGATAGAAACAAATCAAAAGATCTGTAATTTTCACAATAAACTATTCTTTTAAAAACTATTGTAAAAGTTCAACATCTCCACAAGAAGTAGCTAATGTCACGAATTATTTTCCAAGTCTTCATAACTTATTTAAGTCCATATAATGTTTATAGTCTCGACTGAAAAAACGATTGGACTTTTTTCGTAAGTTTATTAGAAGAATGAATATATTCTCAATAAACTGCAATATCATATTATGAAACAGACTCGATAACAATAACAGTCATAATCAATAAATACATACATTAACACTTGATTATCAATATGAACAAACAATTAACATAGAATGATATTCTGACATTATTTTAGAAAGAATGATATCAATAAATGACGTTTTTATTAATACAAAAATTTCTATAAAATCTTAACGATGAAAAATTCTTTAACACCTTTTTCTCCATTCAGCTACCAGTTTCAACACCATCATTAAACCGATCTATAGGTGTAATAATACTCAATTTTCTATTGCTTGTTAGCATAGCTGTCAACTGTTTATCATCAACGATTTCATCACCTTCATTTTCATTTGATTTTTTTATTCATAATGAAATTTTCTATTGAATACAGTCTTATTTTTCTCATTTGACATAAATATCTAGACAGTGGAATCCAATTGACAATAAATCGTAATATTTTATTAAACAATAACAATAACAAAAAAAAAAAAAAAAAACACATACATCTACCTTTTTTCAAATTCAAGTAGATATTGTATAATAGTTCTATCATGCCCACAATAAGCTGCTAAATGTATTGGTAACCAACCATATTTATTTACTGAATAAACTGAAGCACCATATTCTAATAATAAATGTACAGCATCAGCATGATTTCGAAGAACATAACGATGAAGTAATGTATTATCATCATTATCGAGTTTATCAAAAAGATTATTCCGCATAACTATTGTTTGTCGTTTAAGTAATATTCGTGCGTCTTCAAGATTATTTGTATCGAGTAGATACATTAATCGATTAAAATCACATGTAGAATTCGTCGTCATACGACATTACGAATAGTACTATTGAATGAGAATATAGTTTCTATGGATGGTGGTGATAGATTGGCATTGAAACGAATATGAGAGAGGTCATTCGCCTTTTCTTTTTTTTTTTTCTCTTTCCTATCGATATTTATATTCGATTTGAAGGTAAAGAGAAAAGAGGAAGGAAGAAATACGATCAAATCTTTTTTCCTTCTTCTTTCCACTATTATATTGGTCAGCTGTCGATAGTTTTTTTTTTTCGACTACTACCTACCACCACCATCTATAATCAGATTCATCAACAATGAGAGATAGCAAACAGCGATAATTCCAATATACGAACATTTTTTCTTTTCCCACCATTGATATTGACGCGTGTTCATAATCGTTGTTGACAAGCGATTGCATGTTTGTTTGAACAATTCGATTGCTCACGCGTGGATTTCGAAAAAAAAATCTTTTTGTTTTTGTTTTTTATTTTCATGGAAATATCATTATCATAGAATGAAGTATGCATTGTAGTGTGATCCTTTGATCTTTAGCTTTTTTTTTTCTTTTAATGGATAAGTGACTATTGAGATCAAGTGATGGGAAAATAGAGCAATGACGCCAAGTTTGATGGTTAGCGGGTGGTTAAATGATACATGAAAAAAGACAATTCATTGCTCAGTTCATCAAAAAGACATTTCATTAAAGCTTTGATGTTATTGAAAAAAAAAGAAAAAAGAAATAGTCTATTAAACGAGACATTGATTATAGGGAAAGATGAAGTTTATTTATTTATAGATATTTATAATGAATAATCTAATGTAATTTGAATGAAATTTTTATTTTTATTTAGATAAATTCTTCTCGATTTGAAAATTTTCAAGTTCATTAATTGCTTCTAGTCTATTCAGAATTTCACATATATTTAGATGAATATAATACGAATTGTCTTCTTTAAGTCAATATTATTTATTTATTTGAAAAAGATGAAGAAACATCATATGAATTTTTAAATATCTTAGTACTAATGATAGTTCGATTTTTCTAAGCATAAGCATTGAATAAAGTTTCTTTGGATAATATCGTTAGGGGCCGAAACATTTTGGACTCGATGAACTCTTCGCTAGACAATTCATTTGACGCATAGTTAAATAGTATGTCTGAAATTTAATACGAGAAATGATTTATTGCACATATAACAGTCTATATTAGTATGAAGAAAGTAGCTATTGAGAGTATGTTCTGAAAATTTATACACGCTTGATTGTATAGATAAGAAGTTTGATGTATTTTTCTTTTGTAATACTATTTGATTGTGTGCATAATCTTATTTAATGTCTTTTTATCTATTGTTATACTATTAAATTATCTTAATTTAACATAATTTCATCGTTCTGTTTTATTTCTTAGCTTTCATTTCTCTCATAAAAAATCTTATTCAAAATTTTTATATCGTTATCAAAATCTAGGAAAAAATGAGCATAAAATCTGTCTTGAAATTTCATAATTTACACATGTTTAGATAGAGTTTGCACAATTTTATGCAACATATACTCGATATAATATAAACTGTAAGATGTATATACGTATGTACTGTAGGCAAAATTAGAATATTCGAATAGAGATAAATTCATACATTCAAAACAATTCAAATCTGAATAGAATAAAACTGTTTGTGTTTTTTCAATAATATCGTCTTATTTCGCTAAACAATTTACAAGACAATAGATATTGATCTATTCATTCATATTCGCCCAAACGACTTCGTTTTGAATGACATCTTGTCAAACAAAAAATTCTCGTTTTTGTACACAAGCATCATTTTGGTAGTGCACTTGTCTTTACAATGGCAAGTGTGATCAGCTGTTGAATACGATGCAGACATTTGTTTTATTAGATTATAACGCGTATACTCTATATTTATATCACTTATTGACACGTTCGCTACGATTAGATTTCTCTTCTGCATTTCAATCTATTTTTAGTAGAGCACGCAATCGCATGAGTTTATGTCTAGTCGAATTCTAATTTACTGAAATTCCAGTTTTGATTAATGAGTGTCTAGTCAATAATAGAACTCTAAACTTGCTAACAATTTATGTATATAGGGTATGAGTGGAGAAAAATTCAAGATATTTTTAGTATCTCATCAATTATATCGTCATACAACAACGTAAAATATTCTACAATACATTATTAGATGCAGAATTGAGAGGACTGCATTTTGGTATAAAAAAATTTTCAAAATTACTGCACATAATAATTAACAAGTGTCTAATAGTTACAGGAAAAATCATTTAAAAACCATTAGAAGTATGCATTTTTTGTTGCACAATAACTGGTTGTAAAAATAAGTCCAATTTCGAACATGCCAAAAATAGTCGCAGTCAGTTGGTTTGTAGAGCGGATACTTCTATACAAAATATGATATCGAACTAAGCTGTAGCTTTTATCCTAGCAGTTTTTCACGAGTTTCTTTTAATGTAAAACAATAGTTGTCGATTTTTCAAAAATGAGTATTTAGGAAAAATGAAAATTGAAATGTTTTGTCGACAGATAAAAATAAACTTTAAATAATACATTTTGTAGTGTAGCTTCTAATCTACAAGCAGATATATATACATAAAGATTTCAATTTTTAGTTTCGAATCGCAATAGTGAAAATACAAAAATTTTTCGTTCAAACTAAATTTTTGGCTCGTTAAAGATTAATTCACTATTCTTAGACTAAATTTTTAGGTCTATATTCGAAGGGAGTACAGAATTCTGATCCTCATTCATAACTTTTGGTTTGTGGCGTAACTAGGAAGGGGTTCAGTCTTACTAACTGCAATTTCATCTTATGGACCAAATTTTTAAAATTAAAATAAATAAAAAACATTCAGAACACCTCAGTCCCAATTTTGAATTATTAACGATGTATATGTAGTTTTGAGACTGAAAGTACATAAAACTTAGCACATCAAAACCAACAACCATCGCATTCAGTGACATGCCAAGAAATTTCCTTCGAGGCGATCGACTGTTCCTAGGGGCGGACTACTGTGGAAAGAAACTGGTTTTAGACACGCGAAAATAACTCGACTCGTACTCCCTTCAAGTGTTCGTATTTTTCCAGGGGGATCGATCCCCCTCTGGGCACGTCACTGATCGCATCTTTCTTTCTATCGTCTTCATCGAAAAAAAACAAAAGTTAAATTATTAAGATCCTCACCACTCATTCACATTCAAACGCTGCAGTTGATTCAACTCTTATACACAATCAATTTACACCAACATTATGAATACTATCAACATCTTCATTCTTATTACCTATTGATAGTATCCATTCAATTAGCTGGTTTCATCACCACAACCATTTTCACCATCATCAGCATGCTTAACATCCTCATGCTTATTATTAACTATTGATATTAGTTATTTATCAGTTGATTTATTTGAGAAATTTTTATTTGTTACCAATGGAACATAATATAGTGATTACTCATATTTCGTGGAAAATCAATGATTATGGCAGAAAAAAGCAATTTTTCAAGACACAGCAATATATCAGACTGATAAATCGAAATTAATCACGGGTTTTAGTACCTGATTTCGAATCGTTAATTAATTAGAGAAACATTCCAAGTCTGTAAAATTAAAAGTCACATATAAGTTCTACACATTGTAACGACATTGGACAATTTTAGAAAACGATCGAATTGAACTTTGCATTCAAATTCTTTTTCATCATAAAATGTTTTTTGATTAATATAGATAATTTTAGATATATTTTACGATCAAGTAATTTTTCAATAAGAAATTCTTCTATTTTTAACATGGAATTATAGATGAATCCTTTATTAATGTAAAGTTGAAGCACTGATCTTTCGTCTTTAAGATGACTTTTATCAGCATGTTTTCGTTCTGTTTGTTTCAATTTCGGTTTTTACTCTTTCCTCTGTTTTTGAATATATGAAAATTCTCTTAATTTTTTAAAATGCTTTTCTGATTGTGTTCTTAAGTAGAATTGCATGTCGTATTGGCTTGTGAAAAGATTTTATTAGATGTTTTATTTATGTAGAATACAATGAGCAGTCAATTTTCGAATAAAAATATTCATCATTATCAAGTACTAAAAGGAACATTACGGTAGAAATCAAGGTTACATGAATCAAACCATATCTATTATCGATATAATGCAGAACGATTATCGATCATAAAAGTCGTTGATTTATCACGTTTCAGCTCACGATTATCGTTTCGATATATCACGATTAATCGCTAATTTTTCAGCGATTTCAAGGACATGGAGGATTATACTGAAATAAATAGTTATGCTTCTTGTTGTCGTAATATTTTACTCTTATATATTAACTAACTGATTACGGGTCTAGGATAGTCAGTATGCACACATAAACTTTCTAGCTTCGGTACGATGTTAGCTCCTGAACTTATCAGCATCGATTCCACGTATATAAAAATGATTAGTGACTGAGCATAACACACAGACTGAAATTTGTGGTTACGCCACTACTTTTGAGTCGTTGGAAATGCATCGAAAGTGAACAAAAATTCTGTCTAGAAACTACGCTCCCTCGTTATATGATAATAGTGCGATACAATTGCTCTCCAGACAGATGTCAGTGATTAACATTTATTTGTACTTACGTTGTTACGTATATTCCTATGATTGGTTGTCCATAAAGTATTAATCACCTTTCAGCATCGAAATATAATTATTCATTTTATTCATCTTCAATAGTTCATTTGATAAAAGCAGGTATCATGTTACATCATTAAATTAATTATATTCATATCACTTCTTACTATATATTCATTTTAAGTATGAATTTTCTTATTCAGAATCTAATATTTTTTGTTTATTTGAATTTTATTGATTATATTTTTAGATATACATATATTGTTACATAACCAGAATAAAGTACTAACAGTTAACAAAATTATTTAACTCACAAGTTTTACTATGTCTTTTGTGAAAGAAGAAAATTCTGAATTTTGTAAGTTTTTCTTATTGAAAAAAGCACCCTGCCTTTATTCGGTATCATTCTTTTATTATTTTTTTAACAGAATATTCAGATTAGTATAATTTATTATTCGCTAAAATAAAATAACAACCATTTAGTATACTACTAAAGTCATCATAGTATAATTGCTCTTGTTTTTTGTCAAACTAAATTTAGATGAGTATTAAAGCTGAACTAATAAATATAAATGTTGATATTTCTATTATTGAAGCAAAATTACATGAATGGCCTGCAAAAAAAAACATTATTTTTTTTTCTTTTGAAATTTAAATTCATTTTCAATCTCACCTTCACAACAAGTATCAAGTTGATATTGAGGTTCATTTGAACTATTAACTAATTTACTCATATAATTCTCAGCGAACCAATTCGTAATATTCTAAAAGTAAGTTCATTCTATTTAAGCGATATTCTTATTTAATAGAACAACTGAATATCTTACAAATTTTTGATTATCATCTAATTTTCCTGGAATATTTATATCTCTAAACATTTTATTTACAGCATCTTTTGCTTTTTTCATAATATTAGTTAATTTTTTTCCAATATCAATTATTGTTCCTAACCAACTTTTATCTTCAGAACAAAGACCTTTACCCATCATTAAACAACCACGATGTTTATCTTTCGATATATAACATACCTAAATTTATTTTATATTATTATTAAGATTTATAAGTTATTTACCCATCGAGTAAGACTATTCCATGATGGCATAGCGGATGCATTTAAACCCATTTCACTTGAACCAAACTTAGCTAAATCTTGTGCAATTTCACCATAAATGTCGTCCACATTTTTTCCTTTTAAAGCACCATGAACAAATTCTTTTCCACTCGTTCCTTCATTTTGATCATTAGAACAAGCTTTAATATCTTGTGCAGTTGGATTTTCACAAGCTTCTTTTTCACATATATAACATTTTTGAGCAAGATAATTCACATTAATACAATTTATACTAATAATATTACATAGAATACTAATAATGATTATTTTCATCATTGCAATTGATTAACACGTTTTTCTTGAATATATACACCAATGAATTTTGATAAGAAATAGTGATTAAGTTTTATTGGCGCGAAGTAGGGGACTGGAATTACAAAATTAAAGCAGAAGTCTTTTTTTATTATGTATGATTACATATAGTGAGACAACTTTGATTACGAATTTAGCTTGACAAACTGAATCTAAGAAATTCATTTATAAGTGGCTCATGCTAAATCTGAGACAAACAGTTTTGAAATTCAAAGGAAATGAAAAAATTGATCGTTTTTTTTTCAGAAAAAAAACAGATCTTCTAAAACAAACGGAAACGTTTCCCGTAAAAAATTAAAAATGCATATATTCTTGATCACCTCGTCACGCTCTATGTAACCATGTATATATAAAAAGCTTCTACTTTTGAATTTTTGATACCTAAAAAAATGATAAAATTTTCGTGCACTTTATTTAAAGAATTTCATTTTTACTCTTTTATTTTTATAGATATGAATTCAAACAATATAGGTGATGATAGTCATGGAGAATATATACAACATTCAAATCAATCATCTCAAAGTTCTATAACAGCATTTCTAGCGAAATTATGGGCACTTGTTAATGATTCGTCATGTGATGATCTTATTGTCTGGGATCCATCTGGTGGATCATTTCATGTTTATGATCAATCACGTTTTTCACGTGAAATTTTACCAAGATATTTTAAACATAATAATTTTGCATCTTTTATACGTCAATTAAATATGTATGGTTTTCGTAAAATGTCGACTATTGAACACGGTTCTTTAAAAAATGAAAGAGATGATATTGAATTTGCACATCCATATTTTATTAGAGGACAAGATTCACTTTTAGAATTAATTAAAAGACGTGCACCAGATAATCAACAAAAATCTAATATACAAGGAGGTATTAATGATACTTTTTTTTTCTTGTTGTTAACAAATGACTATATTCTTGAAAAATAAGAGTAATTTTTTTTTCTGATCATCTAAGGTTCTAATCCGTCATCTGCACTTGTTTCAGCAAATTATCTTGACTCAAAATCCAATGGTTCTATAGAATTAAAACGTTTACTTGACGATGTACGAAATTTACAAACAAAACAAACATCATTAAGTGATAAATTATCATATCTTCAAACTGAAAATGAAGCATTATGGGGTGAGATCGGTTCATTAAGACAGAAACATGCTAAACAACAACAAATTGTTTCAAAATTAATGGAATTTCTATTACATTTTATTACAGCAAATTCAGCACAGTCCAATGAACAACAAATGCCAAATGAAGTCCTAACCCCTCATTCATTTCAACCAGAACAAACAGCTACTTCAGACCATATAAAAAATTCTCCATTAATACTAAGTGAACAAGGTTCATCACCGAATACACTTAAACGTAAACAAGCTGCACTCATGTCTAATGAAGAACCAAATAAACGAACAACTATGCAACAACAATATCAAGAATTTTCACATCCAACTAATTTTGGTCGACAACAAAGTGTAACAATCAATGAATTAACAGATAATGATCTTGGTGGATGGATTCAAACAACGAATGCATCACCATTAGTGGATCTTGTTCCGTCGCCACCACTATCAGCACAAAGTGCAGATCCTAATCATCAACCACAACAACAACAACAACAACAACAACAAAATGACTATCGATGGCCAACTTCAACAAACGAATTTTCTAATCCTATTCTACATGATCCCAGAAATCGTCCACAGCAAAATAAAACTTTTCCAACTGTTGCCAATGAAAATAACGTAGTCAATACATATATACCAGATTTCTTCTTGTGTACAGATAATACTAATGAAAAAAATATAAATATTGGACAAACACAAGGAACAAATACAACAGGCATTAAAACGGTAATGATTGAATGTTGAATGTTATATAACTATTATATAACATTCATTCATTGTTTTTTTAAGATGTATAGTGATTTATTTTTCATGACAATAAATGTATATTTGATTTAGATAGCTTTTAAAACAGTATTTATATTTGCTTTGTTTTTTTATAAGAAAAAATAAGATTAACGACGAAAGTTTTTCAACTGAATAATCGCTTTTGAGTCTAGACTATGTAAAGCTATGTTATCCCAAGTGAGCTATGAATATGCTGAAAAAAGTTCGAACTTTTAGCTTATTACTCAGGAAACACTGCACTTTTATAGTAGTTTTTTAATGAATAGAATGGTTCTGCTCACGAAAATTGATTTTCGACTTGAAACTTTATACCGAGACAGGTCTGACGAGAGAACAATGTCAACTTATCAATCACTTTTGAATTCTGACTTTGTGCATAAGATAGACGCCAGTGAAATATGAAAAAATGCAGCACAATAAATTTTCTATGACCTTCAGTCCATAGCTGTAGGCATTTTACTAGAACTTCAGCATCTGACATGGCATATGCTAATAAATCAAATGACGGCATTTCGACCTCAAAGCTTGATCACAGACAGGTTTATTTATCAGTGGAATATTCTGAAAATGTCAGCTCAAAAGAATGTTTCTTTCCCGAGATATATTAAAGTCTCAAAAATCACTCATATTTCATAGAAGATCGTCAAATTTTCAGTTTTTTTTTTTTGGATATTAATATCTTGGGAAGGAAACATTCTTTTCACCACAACTTTTCACGACATTCTATTGACATAAAATTCTAGTAAAATATCTATAACTCTAGACAGAAGATCTGAGGGAACTTATCCTTCTGAGTTTTTCCCATATCTCACTGGAACCTACCTTTTACAGAGTTCGAATTCAGAAGCGATTGATTAGTAGAAATAGTTTGCTGATTAATGAGAACAGTTTTTTGTAAATGTTTAAACTCTTGTCGTTGTTTTTATTCTACGATATAGCCAGATGTGTTGAATCTAACGGCGTATGTCAACGTGCATTTGGAGAAATTTTTCTCATTTGGGAATTAGAATAAAGAAATGTTTCACTTGTAGCAGAAAGAGCATATGTTTTGTATACAGAGTATGTGAGTTATTTATTGATAGAAAACATCGAAAAAGCTTCTTGTTGAATTTAACTATATAATTCATCACTTTTTGAAAGTGAAAACTGCTTCTATTATTTGCTAATTAGCACAGATTCAGTTTTTAAATGACTTATTTGTGTGCTAAGTAAATTGACTTTTCTTCTGCTATCTTCGAATGTACAAGTAAAAAGAAGTATCCGACTTTTTCTTTATTTTGATAGCAAAAGTAATTTTTGCAGGAATTGATCTCCGTTTGGACATACTTTTTGTTTTGTTTTAGCAGCAGACTTGTTGCTCCTTATTTCAAGATAGAAGAAAATCAAAATTCTTGGAACTTTCACAATATGCTATTCTCATTAAGGCCTGTCGCTATACAGTTTTCAGTTGAAGTTTGAAAAACAGTTTACAAAAGAACAAGAAAAGAAATTTCATTTTTTTTCTCTTTTAGTATCATGGAGACGCAGTAAAAAAAAATTCAATTCCAACATTATTAAAAGAAGAACACATCGAATTTCCAAATACATTTCAACAAAATCAACCTAATTCAATAGATGAACTTAGAACATCTCCAACATTAAATTCAACATTATATTCTCAAAATCAGCAACAAAATAAAATAGATCCACCAACAGAACAACTTAGTTTTTCATTAGATGATATAACAGGTGATGTTGATAATATTCAATCGTCACTTGATAATATTCGTGAATTAATGTTTGATAATTTGCCTGAAGGTACGTCCATTGAAGGTTTATTCGACGAGGATAGTGGTTTACTTTCACCACTTTTACAATCAACAACAAATGGACATCCAGTAGAAAATTTACTGTTAGAAAGTCTTCCAGAACAAACACCAAATACAGGTTCATAAATAAATATCAAATTAAAAGACTATGTCAGATAAGATAATCATTCTTCATTTGAAAAGGCATTTATATAACTTTGTAGAGCAACACGTAGCATATCGAATGGTGTATAGGAAATTATTTGTTCATCAAGTTTTAATATTCTGAAAAACGATATACCAATTAAAAGACATTACAACAACTGTGGGTGATATGACTAACTATTCGACAAACAATGCTTAAAAAAGACTATTTTTTCTATTCTTAAGGGCAGAAAAGTATACGAGTCTTATGATAAATAGTTCTTTTAGTGAAAAAATTCACATCTGTTAATAATAAATTCTTCATGGTCTATCATTTGATTTGCAATATATGGATCTTTCAAAAATGATAAAAAAAGATTTCGCTGTCGGACCCTTGAAGAAGCTTATGGCAATATGCAAAATTGTCAATTCTCATAAGCGACTGAACATATATTGAATCAAATAAAGCTGCATAATTTAATCACATCCGACTACTCAGAACCTAAATTCGTAAGGAAAAAAAAATAAAATATAAACTAATCTTTTTAGTAGTCAAGTCCTGCTCTCCCCTCCAGGGATGTGAAAGCAAAAATTTTTTATCATTTTCGAAAGAACATGATGAACTTATTATTAATAGATAGAACATTCTTCACTCAAAAAATATTTCTCGCGAAGCTCATGCACTTTTCTGTCCTCAGGAATTGAAAAATTAGCCTTTTTCAAAGTATTGATTGATCAATATTTGATCATATCACCCATAATTGTAGTAATACCGTTTAACTGATATATGGCTTTTCAAAACATTAGAACTTGATGAAAAATGAATTTTGCTGTATACGATTCGATGTGCTAAATGTTAGTCTACAAAAAGTCATACGCGACTTTTCAAATGAAGAATATTCATCTTATCGAACAGCATCCATTATTTCTTATTTATTTTTTTTAAGGTAATAATAATTCTGAATCAATTGAAACAGTAATACAATCTCAATCTGTTCCAAATGTTAATAACCAATTACTTGAACAATTAATAACAGAAACAGCTAAAGTTGAAGAACAGCGTAATACAATAGAACAATTAGAACGTGAAAAATCAAATTTAACAGATAAAATTCATATGCTCGAAAAACAAGCAACTAAAAAAAAATAAGAATAATCTTTTATTCAGTACACTTTTTTTTCTCGTCTTTTGTACATTTATTATTTGCATGATTATCTTAACACCTTTTTTTTTGTTCTCTTTTTTTAAGACAGGTAAAATACGCATTGTATCTGTTTCTTAATCTTTTCTTCGTCTTATTTTCTAGCCTAGCAATGTGTGCGTATTTATTTGTTGTGGAAAAAAAATCAAAATCTAATGGTTCATCATAGAATGAAAATTTATTTCGATTTAATATTTTACCGTTATCATCGGTAATTGTTGTTGTTGTTGTTTTTGTTTTTGTTGGTGTCTTTTTCCACATTCTGTTTTCTCTTTATATTGACAATAAAAACAAACAATCAAGCAACTTTATCTTATATTAAAATCGTAACTTATGTCGATTTAATTCAATTCGACATCTTGTGTAATAATGATATACATAGAATATATTAATATATCTTATCAGAATAGGAAAAAAAGATGCATCATTCTTTAACTTCCGTTCTGCAATAACACACAATAATAAAGAAAAGAAACTGCTTATATATTCAGACATTTCATCCGGTTATTTCATGATAAGAAGAATTATTACATGTTTCCTTATAAATCATCTGTGCATCTTTTCTTTTAATCAAAATAAATCCATAGTTCATGTCTAGACAAAGACAGGAATACGATATAAATGAATCCTGAGATATAACAATTTTATTAATAATTGATTTTTTATTTTTCCGTTGTACAATTGAAGAAAAAATAATAATAAAATCTTATAGATGTATATACATAAAAAAAAATGAAAACAGACATATTGCTACATCCAACTCGAATATTCAACTAAAAGTTTCTGCAATAATTTTTTGTCTGTTTTTCTTTTATCTGATGCATAACATATAATCATATGTTAATTATAATAATAAAATATACAAACAAAATTAAATTAACTATTATCATTAATTTCATTAAGATTCGTTGTTTTGAAAACAAATGAATTATCGATTGTTGATGTTGATGCGGGTGGTGATAAACCAAATGAAAAAAAGCGCCCAAAGAAATAAGCACCGGTATTAGGCGATGACGAATTAGGAACATCAATAGCTGAAGATGCATTCGAATGATTTTGTTGTTGAACTTTCTCTTCAGCTGCACGACAAATAGTAAAGCAATAATTCATTGAAGCCATTTTGCTTGTTTTAAATATAGTTCACCACGACCCAAGTTTCCGTAAGATATGAGAATGAAATGCTTACTACACAAATGTATTTATATGTTTGTGATAAGGCCAAGGTACACGATTGTGTGCGTAGATTTTTATAAAAACACGCCGACAACGAATGATATTAGAGTGTTTTCTTTGTACAGGACCAATAAGGGTACAGCTGATACGTATGTGAACAAAACAGACGTGCCTACTCTTTTCCTCTTCATTTCTTCGTCAGTCTACGTGAGAAAAAGAAAAAGAAAAAGAACGAATTGACGCAAATCGTTGTACGAAAAAGAAAAAGAAACTCGACCACGGAGAAGGATATCAATATCCTCGTAGTGTCTTTTTTTTTTAGTATGTACTTTCAATATGATAACGGCAAAATGTCACAATAACACAGAACAAATTACTACAACGCATATTGTACTTAGAAAAAAATGAAAATCCAATCAGTTGTGTCTTGAGTATGATTATTTGATTTGAAGAATAACTACAAAAAAATATCTATTCACATATTGTAAATGACATTTTTTCATAGTAAATAAACAGAGACAGTGACCTTATGTAAGATTATTTGGGTTATTTATTGCTACATTCTTCGAAAAATTTTACGCATTTATTTAAATACAATAGCAAACATTTTAGATAGTGACAATTAAAGTGTTAAATATTTGCATTAAACTCGGTTGATGAATTCCAAACAAAAACTTAGTGATTGTCCTTGTAAACGAATGGCATTTGACGTCTTATAAATAAATAGTTATTATAGTCAATGCTGCATTTAACTTGAAAGTACAAAGAATAGTTTTTTCCTGTCACATTGTTTTCATCAAAAGGCTATTCACAATAATAAAAACCTCTTATCGTGTTTCTTTCAAAATGATTCATATTGATTGACTGATCTATTGAAATTTATGAAAATATGATGGATGACATTAAACAAAGGAAAACTATATAACACGCTATTCTAACAATTTGATAAAACTCATTGATATCAAAAGCACAATTCATTGAGATTATAGTATTCTTCTCGTCATTATCAATATGAATTAAAACGACTTTATTCTATAAGTACTCTTTAATGTGTCCTTGATGTCTGAACGCAAAAAAAAAAAAGAACTGGACCACTTCATTCTTTCATTTGTAATCATCAACTTCATCAATAATAACCAATTATTCTAGAAATCTGTTCTTTTTATAGAATTTTACATCGACATATTGTCGTAGATTATGTTCACTGATGTGTGATTTTTTTTCTTGTTGTTCGATGAAGCTCCATTGAGATTTTACCATTCATACAAATGTATTTAAAGTTAAAAATAGATGATCACCTCTAACGTACTGTAAACCAATGTTAAAAAAACACGATCCGAACAATAGTCTAATAATGAATGATTGCAGTCGATCTACCTAACAAAAAGAAAAAGATCTGACAAGATATATGGCGTTACTAACGGTTACTAACTTAAATATCGCCATTGAGATGGATTGTGTCACGCAAAAACAGAAAAAACACAGAGAAACTGAGGAGGAGTACGTGCGGAAAAATGAACGCACATACAAAGCCAACGATATAACCGAAGCGTTAGTCAGTCAGTCGAGAGAAAAAAATGAGATTGTGATAGTGGATTGAATACATCGGCAGCATTCGAGAGCGAAATGATTGACACCATCATCATGTACGCTCCCTCGCTCAAGTATGAGTCGTAGAAAAAAAAATGAATCCAAGATGAAAAGACGACAGAATAATGAATGGAGAAAAGAAATGTTCCATATATCTTGCATTGAGAACGTGATCTTTACATGTTTTATGCTCTCTTGAAAAAACGACATTCTTTATAAAATTGATTCTTTACAAGATACGAATAAATACGGGCCCTTTCTCTTTTAACCTTTTCACAGATTCAATCAACAGCTTTTTTCTCTTTAACCAATTGATTATCACTGTTTATCATTTTTTTTTCTTCATAAAGCAGTATTGTCCATTTATATGTTGCTCTTTGTATGATTTTTAGATAAGACATATGGCGAACAGCACCAGACGTCGACTAAGTTTTGTTGATTTTCCTGATCCTCAAGTGTGGCATAAATTGATTGAATATGCCGAAGTGACTATTGCTTTTACTAAATTGAGTTAATAATACAAAGAAAAAAGATTTTGTTTTTTTTATATTTAAATAATTAATCATAATTTAGTTACTGATTTTACAAATCAATCGGCTAAAATATGGTTTTTAGCCTCATCTCAGTTACATCAACTTGTAAGTGATTTTCGTAGAAAAACTGAAATTGAAATTCGTGAAAGGTATGTTTCATTACAATTAATAAACAGTCAATAGATTTGACGTTTTATTAGATGCCATTTAGGTGGTATGATGTACGATTTATGGGAATCATTATTATTGGAATCAGAATTAGAATCACAAGTAAATAGAAAACAAAAACAAACATACATATTAAATAATTGTTTTTATTCTTATTCTTATGTATGAAATAGTCTTTAAAAAAAATGGCATGTTTAATGGAAAAAGAAATTTGTACACCATTAGCAAGTTTTATAACAAATAAAAGTGTTGAATTATCTATTAATAAACAACACCGTTCTGATCTTCATGAAATATTAGAAACAAGTCATAATATTGTTCAAGAAGTAAATTGAAATATGTTTTTTCTTTCTTTAATCAGCAAAAATTAGATATAATTAGAGTAGTCTACTTTATTGAACTTGGTTTTTTTGTTATCTCATCAGGTTCTTTCCATAAATTCGTAATTACAGACAACTAGCTTTACTATAATTTCATCTAATTCATTTAAAATTACGTGACACAAATTGAAATGAATAAAAGTGAGAAATATGTTCAATTGATTAATCAATTAAATTCATACTTTTGATAAATTATTTTGGATCTAAGAACTATTTATTAATAGTATCAATTTATTGAGTAAAGAAAAGGAAGCTTTTACGAGTATTATCAAGAGAACTGTTAGAAATGCTGCGTAGAATATTAAAAAAAAGAAGAATGCATTTAGACATAACAGAAAAATCTGTTTTTGACTCTTTGACCTTATTTGATCAACAGTTTTCAAATGAATTCAAATTGCCAATCAATTTTAATATTTAGTTTATTTTTTCTTTTGACAATTAATAATTGACTTTAACTGTTCTCCTTTCATGAATTAAATACACTTGTAACTACGAGAAAATTAATTAAAAACAAATAAAAAAGGACAAAAATAATTAATCTCAATTTAACAATGAATTTTTCGATTATTTTAGTTGCAAAAAGAATATGCAAAGATATATAGTGATTCTGGTGTGACACCTGAATTTCATCGTGCTCATAATCAATATGTTATTGAATTAGTTGGTGTTAATGGTCTTTTATCAAAATATCAATATCATGTTTTACCACAACTTCTTCAAGTAAAAAACTATGTTTATAAAACAATTCAATATATAAATATTTTTTGCAATTAGGGAATGGAACAATCACAAATTGGTGTTATTGATACAGTTTGTCAAAATTTACAATTAATTGCTTCTCTCATACAAAATTACGTAAGCGAAAAAAAAACAGACAGTAAAGGTTTTATTACGCAGATATTTCGAGCTTTGTAAAGTGACAATTTTTAATAATATTTATTTGATTAACATAGTTTCATTAGCATACTCTAATTAAGATAAATTCATTAGATTATAACAAAAAAATAAAGCGTTATGAATTGAAGATACCTTTTTTTGAAGAATTTCAGTCTTAGTATATTCAGAAATCCATAGGATAATAGGGATAAAAATAGCAACACATATTGTGTTTATATTGAAGCAATGTACAATAATGACACGAACCGGAAAGCTTAATTCAATAAGAGAAAACGAAAATTAGATTCAATAAAGATGCATTTAAATGAGCTTATGGGACTCATATCATAGTTACTAGTATAATTCACTCAATAGAAATATGCTAAATAAAACTTCAAGAAATTTATGAAAATATCGAGTTAATTATTTGGACTGCATAAGAGATAATTATGTTTTACTGTAAGATCAGATGAAATCATACTCTAAAATTCTTGAAATATCTCATTGTCACATAAGATTTCCTTTTATCTTATAATGATATCCGATAAGGCAGCACAATTTTTCAAGAATCTTATAATACGAATTTTTCTGTACGGTCTTTGTTTCATCTTACAAGGTCAAATCTACAATCTTGTGAGACTGTACCGTTTGACTGTTCGCCTTAGGTTATTACAGCAGCTGTACAAATGTTAATTCATATATCGAGACTAATGCAAATAATAGAATTAAAAACAACTGTCACATATGTGTTATTAGCAATATAAATACACAATTTTTTGCTTACGCTTTCTTATTTGAGTTATTAATAATAATGAATAAATAGTTGTTTTGTAGTCGTCCTATAGTTTCCAGAATTTTTAAATCTGTTGTATAGTTTCCTAGTTTTTAGATATTTTCCTTATAATTCTTACAGCGGGATGTTAATCGATTGCCGCCTCCCTTGTTTTTGTTTTTATTAGTATGTCTCGTTTATCTTTAAATATATTATAAACAACGAGAAAGGATGAAAAGTACTGCATCTTATTAAAGATTCACCTTGAACAAAAAATACAGTTTAAAACCATACCGAAAAGAAAACAAACATTTTTTTTTCTACGATGTATATTCACATATCCATTTTTGGGAAGGCAATTTATGGGTTTACCATCAGTGTCAATGATAATATGCATAAAGTCCATATGGTATACTAGTTTTTATGACATACGCTATTAATTGCTTATTTTCAAAATGAATGTAACATTTATAATAAAAGTAACGAAAAGCTTGTTATTTCTAATTGAAGTACTCATTAGCCTGAGACGGAATAGATTGAGAAATATTCCTATAAATTAATTGTTTCTTCAGGCAAAACATACAAATGTAGTTAGGAAAAGAATCTTAATGTTGATAAATAAATAAATAAACAAGAAAAAAGACACGAACACATCGACTAGAAAACAAAAAAGGACCTGGATGCTCTGTTATGCGCATGAACATAGGTAATAAAGAAATTTCAAATTGAATCTTTTTCAAGTTTCGATAGAAAATATAGTCTTTACCATACTTTATTATAACGGTTATATTCGAAAATCAAATCCTACATAATTATAAACTGTGAACTAATGAATATCAATAGAAATACACATAAAATAAATAAAAGAAGAAATTCGTTTAGCTCAAAAAACTTTCTGAAATAAATTTTAAGCTTTCATTTTTATTTATTGTTCAAGGCGCATATATCATAAAATGCAGCGAATTTCAAACTTTCTCACTACATATCAGAAACCAAATCAAACCGGGTTCCGTTAGTTCTATTCGATTAGCCCTAGTTCTCCCTAATCAGGAATAGACTCTACGTTAGAATTTCTTTCTCAAACGCCTAGAATGTAACCCTTAAGTTACTAAAGGTGTAAATTAATACTATTTATTACACTTGTGGATTAATATTAAGTTTATATTACTAATATGTAAGTATCGTGAGCCGTTTTTGATGTTAATAAATAATCTTACACGGTAAGATGATTATTAATTGCAATACGGAAAAATGGAGAACTTTAAAAGAGTAGAATTATGTAGCGTCCATTGTCATAAACGCAATTAGTGAAACTATTTTGAAGTGAGGAAAAGACTGTATCAAATGAAAATTAAATTAAGGATGTCAAACGATCGATCAAAGCTCATTTCATCTTCGCCGATCGCATTACACTTTTACAAAACCGATTACAGTTCAATCAATTATTTTTTCATTTGAGAATTGACGCCGCTCAACTATCTGTTTGACAATTAGCTTGGGTTCGGTTTGTTTGTGGTCTCTGCTATATATATATAATATATTTAAAAGTAAATAATATATGATGGGAAGAACACAAGAAATAGAAGAGGGAAGAATCAATTGGCTTCTAATGAAAACAGTTAGAGACCTTAGAAAATTGTGACTTGCGTTTTCTTGCAAATATTGTCATTAGTGTTTATAATACCGTTAGAAGATGTTAGTTAGCAGAATGTATATCGTAATGAAATTATTTCAAATCCACTGAGTAACAAATAATAATCAATTAATTGATGATTTTTCTCATGAAAATATAGTTTGCATTTCGATAATGTACATAAGCTTTCCTGCGAATTCCAATCGAATAGCACTTTCTCAAAATCTCTTATTGGATTTAGATGATATGAGTAAATAAAACTAGTTGAAAAAATTCTTTCTGGTAATTCTACTCACAAGTTTACTTCATGGCTCATCTGAAGAAAATTATCGACATAAAAGAATCAAAATGCCTAATCCGACGATTCCCATGCGATTATTTCTTTGGGAGGATTCTTATTTCATTTCAATTCTTGACACGTATAGCCATACGAAACAGGATTCAGAACTATTTATGATCGTTTTTGGTCTATGATTATTCTCTGTATTGTGTTGATAGTGTGTTTTACAGAAACGAAACATTCATGTAAAGACCGAGATAAATCTACGCAACAGAAAAATGTAAGTTTTGATAATCACATACTTTTCAAGTCACAAGTTGCCATTTCTTGGCTTCGTACTTACCCATCTCATTATCTTAAGCCCTCCACCTCCCTCCTCTCAAAAAATAATTTTGGCTCTGGTACATTCAAGTCGCATGAAATTTTTAGGTTATGTTGAAGCTGACATGAAGAAGCTATGATAAAATTTTCGGCCCTATATCACGAAACCTTTTTTAAAACTTACTTTTTAAGGGAAGAAAAGTTTAATGTTTCAAGAGACTCAAAAAAATGGTGCCCTAATTATAAACGTACTTTGTTATAGAATTGTAACAAAACTTTGCTAAGAAAAAAAAGAGGCATTGTTACGTGCTGCATCTTGACATGTCCTTTCAAACAAAAACAAAAAAAAAGCGTAATTTATTGCAATAATGCTCCTTCGTTAATTCAAAGATACACGATCAAAAAAGCATAAAAAACGTAAAAGATTTCCTTCGTTTTTGGAAAACAGAATATTTTTCAACAAAGTGATGACAGAAATCATTAAAACAGGAGGTGCTAAATAAAAAATTCTGGCATTTATGAAAGATCTGACGCCAGATTATCTTCTTATGTATTTATCTTAATTTTGAGAATTATGACGAAAACCGACTTTTTTCCAGGGACGATTAAATCAGTTTAGTATGAATGTTTTTGAATTAATTTTTATCGCCCTAAATTGTATAGAATTCATAGCGAACTAAAGTAATTCTAGAACACAATAAACATGAATAAAACAAGTCAGGCAAATTATTGAGTCACTTAACGTTGATATTAATCTTGTAAATAAAAAATGAATTCGAATTATTTATTTTCTATCAAAAAAAGAATTCATTAATTGATTAGTATTATGTTACCGAGTTAATCTGGCATAATCTCGACAAATTTCTCTCTATTGACATTATGATTTTGATATAATATATATGTTACTCCGTCCTTCAATGTCATTGATATGATTAATTTGTGATATGATTGATTTGTTTTGTTCTTTCATTCAATGATCAAATTTATACAAATTTCTCGTTGGAAAACATCCTGCTGTATAAATTTCTTGCATAGGAAATGAAATCCTATATGAATCTTGTAGTTAGATTCCGATATTTGTTCAATTGACACTAAGAAGTTCGATGCATGTATAATATCGGTGTGAAAATATCATTTATTTATTTATTTATTCTATATATGAGTTAAATACAAATTAACTTGAGAAAGCAACTGATGTTACTTAACGATAATGTAAGTCAAGCATAAAAACCGATAAATTTCTACTGAATAATACTTTTGAATATAACATAAAATTTGTTAAACGAGTTCCACTTGTGTTTTTTCTACCCAACGATGGAGCCTGTCAACACTTGTTTCTTGATATAAACGAAAGATTAGCTTATAGAAGACTTTTTCAGCACAGTGGATATCAAATGATGCAGATTTTGTTGTTACTATTATTATCATTTACAACATCGTACACTATTTACAACAGTATAGAATGAATCAGAAGAAAAATATGTTTTTGTTTATGACAAAAATAATGTTTTTCTTTGTTTTAGCATGAACAACGTCATCGTAGTTTTGCATCATTTGTTGTTACAAGTTCAACAACAGATCCAAATGAAGAACTAGAGAATTATATTTGTTCAATAAATGAATCAAGTGGTGAGCCATCAACACCACCAATTAATATTGAATTTGAAATATTTCATTCTCCATTCAATAAACTAACTACATATAATTCTCGTTTACAACATTTATCACCACATAATAGTGAACAATTAATTGTCTATGCAGCACCAATTATTCAATCACAATTATCAGCACATTGCAGAGAAGCAGCAGAACGTTTAAAAGAAGTTAAAAAGGAGAAATCAGCATTATTAGCTGTTGTTAATAAGGCACCAACGAAACATCATCTACAACATGAAGATCAACAACAGTAAGTTAAAAAAGTGTCACAATCTCTTTTATTTTCTCCTGGGTATGAATAAACCGAGTGTTCCTAATTTTTGTGATCCTTGATAAGAAATAAAACATAATTAAGAATAGTTTTTTCCCCAGTACATTACATATCGATTATTTACCCATGTGGAACAGACAAAATACTACAAATACATAAGAAAAATATCAAACAAAATTATAGGAAAAGATTTTCTATTGTGGTTACATAGTTTTATAATTATAATTTTAGGTCAGAGAAAATCATGATTAATCAAATGCAAGCTTTTATGAAAAAGAAACATGAATTACGTTTAATTGAACTTGAAGAATCTGTATTATTGGCACAGGTAAAAAATGTTATTGAATTTTATTTTATTTTGGTTTTTCGTTCGAGAAAAAAAAGTCAAAAAAATTAACAGTTAAATAGACAACAGCTTAGAAAAAAAAACAACCATGACATTTGTTTATGACAATGATATTTTTCCTTTTATCAGTATCTTTCTACAAAATGGCAACGACCACTTTGACAGATAAGATATAATATCAAAATTTGCTTAAAAACGTCATTTTTATCATATGTAATATTTGTCGTCATATCAATGAGATCATTATTTCGTAAATGCAATCACGTCTTAGAACTTGCTTATGCCTTCTCTATATGCAAACATATATCAAGTAATGGATGATGCCATTAAATCAGTGAAATCGACTGTAGTCTATTCAAGAATAGAAGAGAAATAACAAATTATCGGATTTTCTTTTCTTTTTCTTAGTGGAATAATCCATCTGTCATATGTCTATGTATAGTAAGATGCTTTTGTCAAATGCCGCGTCGAATGTTTAAGCACTAAATGAGCGAGTATTTCAGTGCTAGATATAGATCCATATAATGCGATCGAGCGCAACAAGAGATAACAACGCATGCCCACGTATATATATATATATATATATATATATATATATATATATATATACAGAGAATCAATAAGCACAAAAAAACACGCTAGAAAAATCCATCAGATTTATTAATCGGCAGTTCCCTCTCATCTCTTTACTCTATCATCGCTTTTTTTG
>CAJNSZ010000012.1:1595308-1611388 GCA_905329745.1 Rotaria sp. Silwood2
AATTCGACCGATATATATTTCTCGATCTATACTCTGTGGATTATACGAACTAAATAGTTCATGGACGTATTCTGACTACGAGAACCACTACCAATGTGTCTTTCAGATGCAAAATAAATAAAAACTCTACGATGTGTATCAGAGGCGTACCGCACTTATAAACCACAGAAGGAAGAGAGTTCCAATTGTCGAATTATAAATAGTATCAAGAGCAGTCATCCTATTCCGCAATGTTGAACATTGCGGAATCAGTTCCATCTAATTCCGGGAACCCGATCATCATTCAGCATAAGAGATCTATTCCACATCGATCGAGTTTCACCAATTCCCGGAAAACCCGGAACTGAGTTCAGACGGAATTACTAGCAATCCCCAGAAATTTCTTCCCATTCTGGAATTGGAATAGTACTGGGAATTCCGGAATTATACAGAATTAGACGAGATTCCAGGAATTCCGGAATCAGAATAAATTCCCAGGAATTCCTTCGAATTCTGTCTTGACTCAATTCCCGGAATTCCTGAAATTGACGGAACTCGATCGATATCGATTGGCCCTTTTCTGTGGAATCATAATCGAGCTCCAGAAATTGGTTCCGTGGGTGGAACTGATTCCGCAATGTTCAACATCGCGGAATAGGATGCATTCTCGGTGGATGTGGGTGTTGGTGAGTGTGGGGTGTAGGTGGGTCTGGGTATGGGTATGGGTATGGGCACAATGGGCAGAAAAATGGAGTGAGAAGCGATTTCCAGTTGCCAAATCGCTTTTGAATCGACACTATGTGTATTATGTAGGCTCTAATGAGCTATGAACATCCTGAAAGGAGTTCGTGCTTATAGCTTATTTCTGTCGAGATATTTAATTTTTATGACATGTTTTAGCAAAAAGCCGTGGTCCCCCTCAAGTTCAACTGGAAAATCAATTTTCGAATATCGGCTTGAAACTTTGCCCAGAGAAAGGTTTCAATACGACTAGTTTATTTCGAAAGTTTTGGATTTTTGGGATTCTTCTATCCCGAGATACGAGTATAAGAAAAAAATATTCTCTTTCACATCACTTACAGCGCAAAATGTTAAATATTCATATTTAAGGATAGGAGCAACCAATAAATTTGAAGCTTTCAGGTTTAACTAGACTCATTGAGACCTTTCTTTGCGTAAAGTTTCAAGTCGAAATTCTAAAGTTGATTTTTCAGATGAACTTCAGGAGAACCACGGTGTTGTGCTACAAAATGCCGTAACAATCAAATATCTCGACAAGTGTTCAATGGCGCGTCTTTATGCTTTTACTGAAGATAGATTATGACACGTTCTATCAAATGAGAAAGTAAAGCTTGAATTTAAAATCTCGCAAATGGACTGCATTATGTGTCAGTGGCTATTTTTCACTATACTGATGATAAGTTTTGGATCTTATTCTAGCCTAAAAAACTTCAAAAAGTCCAAACGGTCTGTAATATATAGTAAATATATAACACTGTATAACTACATAATAACTGACGGATATAATTAGATCCTTAATTTGAAATACACATTTTACTTATATGTACTATTACTGATATTCACCTATTTTACATATGTTGTGGTGCCTGCTATTTACTACATACTCTCTATTGAGTAGCATCCAAGATGCACTTCAATGCAGGACCATAGTAGGTTCAATGCTAGCTACGATATGGGTTCGAATCTCGAAAATCGATTTTGTCGCCTGGCTGCCGACGGTGTAGAGTGTGGGTGCCGGTGTGGTTGTGTTCAACACTATATCCACACCCGCGCACTTCCTTCTGCTCAGTGGATTTATGACCGAAAACTAACGAGTTTAAACTTTCTCGAGGATAATCGTTCTTGAAAGAGAACAAATCAATAGGTATATCTTTATAAAAATACCAAAAAAATAATAATCTGTTTTGAGCAACATTGTCATGAACTTCTCGGAACCTTGATAGTACTTTATAACCAAATTCTTTTATTAGAAGATGTGTCTTTTGATGCTCTACAAAGCCATACAAAATTTATCTTAGGCTCGTCACAAATGAATTCATAGCAGAAGTAAGAAAAGTATAATAAAACATGTAGAATAGACTAAAAACTAGTGAATTTCACTTATTATAATAGTAATGGCGTATGTAAAATATAGGACTTTGTAGAACAGCTTCCATTCTATCGATTGATATAACTCGATAATGGTTTGGGTCGAATCTTTATGACAAAAAAAATCCATAAATAAAAACGATCGAAAAGTTATAGTTTTTGACAGAGCGATATTTTAGATCAAAACTTTTAGATAACCGAAGTATTAGAAGACATTGTGTAAAATTTGTCAAAATTTGAATTTCTGACGGTGAGTAACTTTTGATACTGTTTCAAACTAGCAATCTCATTTGAAAAATTAGAATTTTTCGGTAACAGGCTTTAACTGATTTGGGTGATGACTTCATGAACCCTCTCGTACTGTAATCACATCATCAAACGCAAAATATTCATGTTTTACTTGCTAATTCGGTTTTACTGATGACAAATTTATGTTTTCTATTACTGCTGACAATACTCTTTTTAATACGCTCTACAACTTTCATATTCATTATCCTTACTTGCTTGCTTAATGATGGTCATGCTTTTAGATGATTTTCTTACAATTGTGCATGTTTCACACTCCTAACTCACGTAACGCATGAGTGACCTATGTATTTTTTTTAATGATAATCTATAGAAACGAAAGAAGCTATGATTTACATACAAAGAAAAGTATTTTTTATTACACTAAATGAGAAATAAGAGAGAAATATTGCTTATGACGAGAATAGAGAGGAAAGAAGAGATGATTTACATGGCAAGAAAAAGGTTTTTTTCTCTTCAACTGACATATAGTCCAATGTGCAGTCAGCTGTACAAGGCGGAAGCATGCTAGGCAATTTATACCAAAAAAAGTAAAAAGACAGACAACACGTGTTGTTGAGAATCACAATAAGCGATGAAGAAGTTCACGTTGTTTTCAGAAAGTAGAAACTTGCGATGTTTTTTACATCAACAGTACAAGGGGGAAACAGCAAAATCCATGAATCCATGAATCTACTTGAATCCGTTTGAATCCGCTTGAATCCACTTGAATCCACTTGAATCCAAGGGACTGGATTCTGCTGTTTCCCCCTTGTATTGAATACAAATTCGTTTCGATAATTGCTCAAAACTCGGGTCAACTTGTTAAATTTCAACCGTTGCTAAACAACATTGCTATTTTATATCGAAATGGTGGTGGTGATCAAGTCAAAGGCATACTTTTTACTGGAAAAAATGCAACTGGTATTAGTGGCTCTCGTAACGATCAAGAAAAGCCTCCTGGCATGATCGAAAATTCCAATTGCACTTTCACAGATATTGGAGATGGTGTGATCAATCGATTTATTCATATTTCCATTGTTGGGGTTGCTGTTAGTCAAGCGCAGTGGCTTTTTATTGAGTTGCGGGATCTTGTTCAGGATTTAGCCACGACCGTTCAGGATATTTTCATTTTAAACAGTGGAAATGGACTTATCATATGTGAAACAGATGGTGCTTTTACTTTCTGGAATATTGTCTGTCGCAATAATAAAAATGGTGGTCTCATTATCTACGATATGCTTAGTGGTCCACTGACAATAACCGAAAGCACATTCGACAATAATCGAATAGCCAATGTTTTCATTTCCAACTCATATGCTGTTATTGTTCGTGATAGTTTGATTATAAATGCACGCCCCAAATCAGACGATTCCTATGGTGATGGGTTTGTAGCAATGAAGAACAAAGAACCGATCGAATTACGTACGAGTGCAGTATACGACAATTATCGTTCTGGTGTAAGTGTATGGGGTGGTAGATTGATAGTGATAAACAACCATCTACATGATCATAAGTTCGATCTCAATTATGAAACTTTTGATGGCATTCCGGGCGATTTTGAGGGTTCAGCAGGAAATATTTGTTCTGATTCTTCACCTGACTATATCTGTTCAGCTCTATCATCCGTATTGGAGCCACCTCGGCCTATTTCTCCCACACACTGATTGAAGTAATAAAAGATGTGTTTTTATTCCTGAAAACATCAAATTATTTCTGCCAACTTTTAATTTTCATAATAATTGTGCAAAACATTTTGAAATAATCTAACAATAAAATTAACGATCAAAGGCGCTTCACTTTCCAGATTCAGAAGTAAGAATATCTGGATGATATAGCATATGCTACAAAAGTAGTACGATGACTACATAAACCGAATTCATTAACATCGTTAAATTTAGTGAGTAGTACGAAAATATTATCGAACGGAGAATGAAACTAATACTGCATTTTAGTTCTACTACTCAGATCAGCTCAAGTCTCACGAGAAAAGGCTAAAATAGCTGCACAAAATTAATATAGAAATGAAATATATGGAGGTGATGAATAGAATAGCAATGCCAGACGAAGTGATCGAGGAAATGAACACATACCAAATGATAAAGCTTATCAAGAAACTAGAGATAACAAAATGAACTAGCATCGATGGAGCATTATATTTTATGATCAGACGAGCCCATCAGTCATGTTGACTATCAAATAAACTGTTTCAGAATTTAGCTAAAGAAGCGTAGATATCCTAATAATTGAAAACTTGTTAATTTAGTAATCTTGAACAAATAAAAGTTGGAAGTCCCTTATTAAAACCAGAATAGTCCAATCTTTCTTTTGGCAAATCATTTAACCAAAATGTGTACGATCGTATGTGACACATAAGACTGATTGTTAAATTATATAAGCTACGAGTGTTACTTGAATTATCGGAACTTATTATTTCTTAGCTTGCTAATCGCCGAGTTTCTTGTTTATTTCGATGAAGTAAATCAGGAATATGTAACATCTACATTGGTATGCCACAAAGCGCTAGTTGGAATCCATATTTGTTTATTATTTCGATCTGAGCTCATTTATCAATGCCCATTTTAACTATATATTCGCCGATGATCTCGATGTCTTTATTTGCTGACCAATATATCGAAGAATTAGACAGAAATTGAAGTTTTAGAAGGGGAACAGGCAGCAATGTGGGGTGTGGGTGTGTCTCACAATTATTTTCTCTCACACCCACACCTACCCAAAACACAATGCCAATTTGCAAGTAAAGCACTTGATGTTGGGTTGAACTTCTGCTTCCTTGGTGCTACAATAAGCACATCTTCTTCTTGTTCCTTTCATAGGCAAATGCAGTTCATTGTCAAAATTAAGAGCAGTTTTTGGTGATGATAGTTTAGACTTCTTTTCAGAAGTAGGTCTTTCATGACTTATTCGTTCACTACCGGAGCAGAGAGACTTCGCCACTGAAACCATGTAATTTAAGTATGTTAATTTATCCTGAGCTAACTGATTATAGCAAATAAATGAGTTGGAAATAGATATATTAGAATATAAATGAAAATTAGAAGCCAGTTTCTTTTAGACTTGCGATCAAGATTGTACCAGGATATTTTTTTTGTTGACTCGATCAACTCCATATACAAACTAATTGTAATCTTTTATTGTTTCCGGACAATTAATTTTAATACGTTGACCATTTTTCAACAGACGGAAAATCGGAACAACTTCGCTGTCTTCATGATAATTTCAAGCCAAGAAAACGTGTCTGGTATCCATCCATATGAAGACAATGCTGTTCAATATAATCATTGGCTTGCAATCTCCACGTTCCATTTTATCTTTCTTGGCAAAATTTGACGGAATACCTGCCTGATCTGGTCTTATCGTTCTACTGGCCTTTATGTTCTGTAACTTTAGCTTTTCTAATAATCCGAGAGAAGTGAAAAAGTTATCGAAATATAGATGTTTTCCTTCAAAATTGTGACCAGAGATAAGATTGAAAACAACACATTCGTCCAAAGGTATTTCTTTTTCACTAGTTTCTTCTTTTCCTAAATAGATTTGATAGTTGAATAAGTAACTAGTGATTGGATCACATAAACACTAACCTTTATAGCCTCTGTTTATTGGTTTTAGAGGCAAATATTTCTTTAGGCTTGACCTTTCTTTGAATTTTATCATACTTTCGTCGATTGTACCATAGCAGCCAAAGTTATAATTTTTCTGAAAATTTCTCCATAAAATTTCAGTAAAATTCACCTAGGTAAAGTTATCACCAGATTCGAGAATTTCCAACCTGAATTCTCTCATGAACTTGTTCCAAATCTCCCATTCGTGTTGCAAGTAGGACTCGACGAGCTCTATCTGACGGTATACTCAGATTTTCCACAGTCCAAAGTACGATTTCTGAGACCATAGATGGCGCTGTACAAAGTCTGAAAATTACAGTTCGGGTTGTGAAAAATCTGAACAAATCATTGCGTAGAGCTCGACAAGTTGTACTTGAAACAAGTTCTTGAGCGGATTGGAGCTGGAAATAATCGACTCTGGTGATACTTCACCTATGTTTAAAATTCTTAACTTTGTAAATTTTACTGTAGCTTTTATATTCTCGTTTTGGTTGCAACTAGCTATCAGCCAAATGTAAATTACAAAAAATTTGAAGAAAAAGATATCTTGGCATGATCGAAGAAATAAATGTATTATAGAATACCATATCTTTACATCAATAAAGTTTTATATTTAGGCAAGTCATTGATACCCATCAGAATAATAAACACGAGAAAAAAATTCAATATGTTTTTTGCTCACATCCTTCCATTTACTGTTTTTTTGTGATTGTTACTTCGTTTCTTTCCTTTTCCAGAAATGTTTGTTTGATCAGTAATTAGGTTTAAAATTCCTTCAGTAAAGAAGGTTTTAAAGACTGAAACTGAAGTTTGCTCTTTTTGACAGAGACTAAAGTAAAGCAACCATTCGTGATATATACTTTCATTCATTGAATTTAGCTCCTCTGCATATATATCCAAATCTTCATCAAAAAGTTCAAGCTCATCTAACTTATCGACTAGTTGATCGTAATCGAAATCGAAGTCACTGTCGCTTCTGTCATCACAGGCATATAAATCACAGTACTGGTCATCGACTTCATTTTTTCCATAGAATTCCATTTGTTTAGTTTGAGTTATAAGAACGGTATAAAGAAATGAAGCATACAAGTACGAAAGAGAAATTATATGCTTTGCAAATTCAAGAACAACGTAAATTCATCAATAGGAGTAGGAATATATATAAACCCAAAAGGGAATGGGAATATTCTCGAAAAACAAAAGATCAGAGGAGCAGAGAGAAATTATGACGTCAGTGTACCTTGGAAGCAAGAACAAAGAATATTCGAAAAAAAATTATATGAGACAAGGAAAGAAAGAAAAAAAAGTATAAGATGACAAATACGGTTGTCTATGACATTGTATATTTAATAGTTTAGTGTGAGCTAAACACTTTTTTCTCTACTGAAAAATAAGTGGGACAATGTATGTCCCACGATCCTCAAAAAGGGTTAAAAGCCAGTCAAAAGCCTTGCTGACTGTTTAAAGTGACAACTTCAATAAAAAGAAAAGAATAATGGTTTCTGAAATTAGCCCTAAAGAAACTGCATAAAAAGCTCTTTCAGAAAATGAAGGATTATTCGAGTCGTATTTTGCTTTATATGAAACAAAACAAAAACTAAGTTGATGTACAACTGAAGAGTTAATTTCGACATATCGTGTATTATAAAACATTGGCGACAAACTTTTCGTTCGAGAATCCTTACACTGATAAAGAAGTTTTTATTGACTAGAGAAGCAATGTTCTGAGAGCGGATAAGATTTTCTTCTTATATCTTGCTTACAAATTATATTAATTTAATGAAATGAACTTGTTATAAAGATTCTTCTTATCCAAACATTGAAGCCTACACACGCACACCATTGTTATGTAGTCTTTCGTTGAGTATTGACGTAATACACGAAAAATCTCTGCTAACACAATAGAATTCGTTGTGTAATTCAATCACCTGCTTCTTTCTATTCCAGTAGATTCAATATATACAGTCACAAGAGAGACTGATAATCGTCCCATTTCGATCGAACATGTAATAAAATTAAAATCAGTAGTAGTTGCTCCTGATTATAATGCCAGTATAGCAATAAGCAATGCTCAGTCCCTCTCAACCATCATCAAGTGGGAGAAAAAAATATTATACTTTTAGTAAATCATTTTTTTCATAGATCTGGTTAAACCAAATCCACCTATGAATCATTCACCAAGAACAAAAATCGATATGTAGGACCATTTTAATAGAATATGTGGATTGGAAAACATTCGAAACCTAAAGGTGAACTATCAACACTGACTACAAATGATTGTAACAGAAACGCTACATCACTTAAAACAGAGTTCTGAACGGTGAAGTGTGGATGTGACTATCATCCGTTCATACAGAACAACCAACATGCATTCATTCACACCCATGCCCACACCCTCGATTTTATTCGACCTTGAAATCGGCATATTATACAAGTAACTGCTTTATGTTACTAGTTTATTTGTGATTAGCTTCTCTAGATGAACGGGGCCGATAATGTGTTTAACAATTATTGCTCTGTTAATCTGAAAATAGTTTACAAATCTATACACGTTTCCATACTCTAATTGCCATATTTCTTGGTCGCAGCTCTCCTGGTCGTACGTGAAATTTTAAGCAGCTGCGCCAATCATCATTTCCACCTGTTGTCATTGGCGCACTCCATCCCTGTACACTTTCAAAATGTATGTCGTGTGCTGTCTCCCGAATGCCAGAACATTTGTTAACATGTGTAATTCTGGGATTGTTCTCGCTCTGCACTGTTCCAAACGCTGCTGCACCTGAACCTTCGACTCTGAAGAAGACTCCAGCATACAGAGAAGTGATGTCCTCCCAATTGAATGTTGGCCATATTTCTTTTGGGACCGGTTGTTGCGGATATTGAACATAAATAAAGTTAATGGGGATTAGCTGCTCTTGTTTTTTCTCCAATTCCACAACATGAGCTCGAATGAGCAAGGTATCATTTCTTACGGCATCTGTATGTTTCTTGCATTCTCTGTTCATGAATGTCTCAATTTCGGTTACCTTACGTAGATTCTCTAAAATTCGAGTATCGTTTATAATGCTGATTCTGGTGCTTAATTCGGACGAAATTTTTGTCACGCGAACCTGCGTGGTCATAATTTGCGAACTGGTGCGCAGTGCAGCCATATTTATTCGGCTAAGCGAAAGTGATTTCGGAGTAAACTTTTCGCCATTCCATTCACTTATATTTCTTAACTCGTTCATTGCATCCAAAACGTTTTCCCTTTCCTCCTTACTCAATGTTTCCAAACTAAAGCTTCCTCCTGCGTTGGCGCCTACCAAACCTTGAAGTAATGGAATTGTCCCACCGATATGACCACTACCGGACTGCTTTTTTTGCATTTCAGTTTTAATAAAGTCTTTAAGTTTATTGTCGCTCTTATTGTAGAAATCATTCAATATCTTGGTTGCCTTATCTGGTCGCGCATTCTCTTGTTGCCAGAACACTGAGTCCCACATCTGAGTCTCAAACATACTCGTGGAAACCGTTTTCAATTTAAGAATGTTATCCAGAAGATTTGCGATTGTCACTTGTTGATCTTGACTTACAAACTCGTCATCAACCACTTCCGTTGCCACTACATTCGAAGCAATCTCCAAAGACAACTTTTTCGCATCATCCGCCTGCAAGTAGACCATATTCTGATCGGCAAACATTTGGTTCAACACACTGAATAGTGTTGAGGATTGAACGTGTTCCGCTTTTATTGATAACAATCTTCTTGCACTCTTCTGACTCTGGAGACTGTAGTATACGACCACATCGGATAGTATATGCTTCGGACTAGTTTTCATCGTTTCGGTGACTTCCGTGCAAGTCTCGACAGTTTTGCATATCATGCGAAAATCAAAGCTAGATGGTTGACTAGCATAAGAAGTCCACTTATTGACCATTTGATATTCTTCCGAGTGTCCGCTAGCATCCATACGAATCTCTTCAATTGGCAATGTCAGAATGTTGTCTCGAGCAACTGCATATCCCAGTTTTCTTGATATTGCTTCGTTAATGAAATCCTCGTAAGAATCATCCCACATCATAACCGTAAAAGTTATTTCGTGTTTCTTGGTAAATGTGTTATAAGCATAAACTGGAGATTCAGGATCGAAAATAAGTGCTGGAGAATAATAATACTGTCCTACATTTGATTCATTGCTGTCTCGCTTGTAAACAGAAACCTTGAAATTTTGATAAATGATGGACATAAAAGCGTTGGGATTAATTTTCAGCATTCCCCATCCTGACAGCTTATCGAGTTCTTTGTCTAGAAATAATATTGCACTTAATTATAACTAATGCAAAGCTCATTTCTGACAGTAAACATTGCTCGAAATCTTATTCCTTTACTTCATATTGTTCAAATTTGCATGGCAGATGTTTTAAATAGCTTTGACTATCTCGCTTGAAAATAACCTAACAATCATTCCATGTAAACCTCAATCTATTTGAACGTAGATAAGTGAGTGAAAGTGCCAGAGATTGTGTCTTCTTTTCAACGTTCCTCTAAGCCCCTAATGAAGGAAGTGCATATTTAAAAAAATGGCATTGATTTATAGAATTATGGAAAACGTTCGAAATGTGGCACAGATGCTGTCGGCTTTAATGCCAATGGAAAAAGCCTTTAGTTCGCATACAAGTACCGAATAGGCTGAACATGCCGTATTTTAGTGTTCTACGTGCTTGATTCTCCAGCTTTCCAGTAGGTAGCGTATAGGTCACAACTAGACATGTACGAGACCAAGTGCTTTTGGTCTTGGTCCTAGTCCTGCACACATCTAGTCATAACTCATTTATAAATATGTTTTCAACAAAAATTATCAAAGCATATACATAATGTTCTTCGATTAATATATGAAACCGCTAGTAGGAATTAGGAGCACAAATATGGCAAAAGAATAAGAAATGGAACGTCAATATAAATCTGTATCGGTGATATCGTCGCAGGTATGTTTCTTTTACTTCAAATAATGAAAAAATAAGCATTTTAAGCGAATTCGATGCTTCGTTTCGTAAGAGCCCATTTTATGACTTTTTTATTTCTTGAGTGGTTTTGATCAAGTAATATAAACGAAATCATTCAAGAATATCTGATACTAAGAAAGGTCCTGTTGCTATTTTCGAAGAGACACTTAAAACTGACGGTATATTCGTCAGTATGTATGGCATTTGCAGACGACTACTATTGAACTGAATGCCCTACTTTGTTTTTCCATGCCAACTGCTTGCTGCAATTGTGTTGCATGATGAACACCGTAGGTAGTTGCGATGCCGCTGACGATGAGAATCGACAAAACAAAAGCCCATACGTATCTAGTTCGTGCTGCTTGGATAGCATATTGCCAGCATGACCAGTAAAAGCAATTGATAAAATAAATAATCTATGATTGATCGCACTATGAAATACTCACTGTGGTAACAACTGATGTTGCTCTCCATTCATTTCGATAAGTGTTGGATGTTGTCCATCGCCGACCGTCATGTCTTGCAGTTCCAAACTGTCATCTTTGTCTTGGTCATTTGTAGGCATGTAACTAGATTTCATTGTACAAATCGATCTATGTGTACGATACTAATTAATTGAATAGATCATGAACAGGCTTCAGATCAATCTATTATTTTAATTATGCACTCAGTCAAACTTCGCAAGAGAACATGAAACAGGATCATGAATTTTGTATACTCTGATAACTTCAAGCATAATTTAGAAGATTTTGTGTGATGCTTTCAGATCTAATAGCGACAGTCAGCTGACAGCTCAAAGATAAATAGAGCGTGTTCCAAAAGTCATTATATAATAAAATATTTTAATTTCTTCTATTCATGGAGGCACAGTTCAGAAATACTGCTCAAAGCTATGACCATTGCCTGAAATGCAAAATGTTGTCTCCTTTACGGTTTCAAAAACTTTATACCATCTCTAGATCTTGTACCGTCATTTTATATATACTTGTTTTCCTATGTCTTCATAGGAAGAAGTCCAATGATATCAAGCTCAGTATCCGTGAAGCCTATAAGACCAGTCCATCTCTTCCAGTTCACCGGTAGTCAATTTTTTCGTTGTGCTAGACGAAAACTGCTGGTCAGAAATATGTTGGTGCTGCCTCTTTTTGAAAGGTCTCATTCTTACTCATTCGTTTCTCTTGTGATAAAAATTAAAAACATCTTGAAAAGTTTGATGATTTATGAGTTGGAAGAGATGGACTGATCTTATGGACTACACGAAAATAGAACTTGATATGATTGGACTTCTTTTTATGAATACATAAGAAAAGAGATTTATATACGGCAACAGTGCAAGATGTAGAGGCGGTTTAAATTATGTGATACCCAGAAAAAAGACAAAACTTTGTATTTCAGTCAACAATCACAACTTTGAGCAGCATTTTTGAACCGTATCTTCATGAATAGAAGAAATTCAATTTTCTTGTGTAGTAACTTTTGAAAAACCCTGAAACGTGATATAACAAGCCCAAGGTAAAATATTACTTTTATTTTCGTGTAGCTCGATTCACTGAAGAACTGATGAAGAATGCCTGTCGTGTTTCTTGAACAACTACACACAAATGGTCCTGTACTCCTTATCATATAAGCGTATTATATCGTGTTGCACTACAGCAAATAAAAGTCCATATATACCATCAAGAGCATATTATCAACATCATAAAAAAGATTTGGTCAGATGAATTCTATGATTTATTGCTTCAGGCATATTGCGATAAAATCTTAGACGGGGCTTTTAAGATTCTTCGTTGAGTTCGGTTATCTTGCAATCATTTTTATGATGTGTGTAAGGTTAATATTCCTAAGAGCGCTTCTTTGAAGTATATGCTTGCCAAATCGAACTATTATTGATCTTCAAAAGTGTATGATGAGCGTTCAATGCTGCAGTATGTTGCATTATAAAGATTATACAATGCTTGAGAACTAGGCTGATTATGTGTTACTATGAGCAGTTCAACGAGGACGAGAAAGTTGGAAAACATCGGAGTGACAATGTAGAGACAAAATCAATGACGAAGTGGGTGGTAATAGTAATAAAACTATCATTTCTACTTCGAGGAGCTGAGCTCCATATTTATTCTTTAAAACCAAGCTTTTCAAAATATCGTGAATATCAGGACTCGAAACAGACTATCCAGCTCAGCTCGATGCTTTTATCCTTATCTAATACTTTTTAGAAGACTTTGTACCTGTGTGAAGTAATCGAAATGATTGAAAACGTCTCACGATAGAAAAACTATGTGAATTTCAAGTACGATTAATATGATGAGCCATAGCTATTACCAGGCATTTTTTTAAAGCTTGCTTATTTTTAATGCAGACATTGCTTTCATTTGATTTTCGTATAGTTTTGTAGAGCATTGCTTTCAGATGGATGTGAGTGTGGGGCATGGTAGGTGTCTTGACAGAATTATTATTCACATCTACACCTCCATCACTCACTCTAATGTGTACGAAGCTTACGACTAATCAAGCCACTAATCTACAATGAAACGCAGGACATATTTTATTTAAAGAGCTGTATTAGAAAGCAATCTTGAAAAGCAGTGCTATATAATGATAACATGTAAACAAAATACAAACGAATAAAGTTGACTAACTACAACATGAATAAATTGTTTTAATAGTGTGGAATAAGATTTCATTCAGTGACAATGATTGGAATTACTTGACCCGATCGACGACACCGAGTGAGAAACCAAACAAACGTGCCTAGTCCATACCAAACGATCAGTCATATGGAGATTGTCAGTCCACCATACAACGCTAACAAGATGGTCAGCATATAAACAATATCGTTTCATTCGACATAAGAATACTGACATGATACAGGAGCACACTCATAAAAGTAACTAGAATAATTCGATGAATTAGACCATGTCTTGATAAAGAGATCATCCATTATCGAACCGATTAATATTGTATTCGGTGAGTATCGAGTGTTGTCAGATGAATTAAGTGCAATAATAGGAGTTAAGAAACCGATCAATGCCGTAAGCTTATTCACACATGTTTGATCATACAGACATTCAAATGTCGATGCACGAAGATCAAAGATCGGCAAACACTCACCGTTGAAACCTTGAAAAAATATAATGGATAAAAAAAGAAAGAAATAATACTAGAATTGCCTGGAAAAGTGATTGTACTATTACTTGAATTCCAAAATGGTGTGGGTGTGAGTGGGTGTGGGTCTGGGCGGGGGTGTGGGTGTGGATGCGGATGTTGGTGTCTATTAGGCTGTGGATGTGAGTCGGGGTTTACATGTCTTATCTCCTACCCCCGCCCCCCCCCCCCCCCCCCCCCCCCCCCCCCCCCCCCCCCCCCNTGGAACATTCGTTATTTACATTTTACAGCTTTTTGTATATCTTTAGTTTTCGTCTTTTTTCAAATATACCTAAAACTATTTTTGAGCCTAGTCATCTATGGTTTTGTAGAGAATTTTAAGCGCTATCTTTTGATAATAATGAGAGCTTTACTTACAGTGATAATAGACAGGAAATCTTAAAAATACTGGGAGGCTCATTATTCCTGGGACACCCGATAGATTTGATAGTTGAATAAGTAACCAGTGATTGGATCACATAAACACCAAACTTTATACCCTTTTTTTATCGGATTTAGAGGCAAATATTGCCTGAGGCTTGATCTTTCCTTGAATTTTATCATACTTTAGTCGATTGTACCTTAGCGGCCAAAGTTATAATTTTTCTAAAAATTTCTCCGTAAAATTTCAGTAAAATTTTCAACTTTGTAAACTTTACTGTAGTTTTTAGATTCTCGTTTTGGTTCTCATGAACTATCAGCCAAATGTAAATTATAAAAAATTTGAAGAAAACAATTTCTTGACATGATTGAAGAGATAACTATATTATGGAATACCATATCTTTACTCCACTAAAGTTTCATATTTGGCAAGTTATTGATATCCATTAGAATAATCAACCCGAGAAGCGAATCAATATCTTTCTTTGCTCACATCCTTCCAGTTACTGGTTTTCTGATTGTTACTTCCTTTCTTTCCTTTTCCATAAATGTTTGTTTGATTAGTAATCAGGTTTTAAATTTCTTCAGTAAAAATGGTTCTAAAGACTAAAACTGGAGTTCGCTCTTTGAGAAAGATTGAGGTAAGGCTGGCATCCGTGATATAGATTTCATTCATTGAATTCAGCTCCTCTACATATCCATCCAAATCTTCACCAGAAAGCTCAAGCTCATCTTAGTTATCGACTAGTTCATCGCAATCGAAATCGAAGTCACTCTCGCTGATGTCATCACTGGCATACGAATCACAAGACTTGTCGTCGACTTCATTATTTCCATAGAATTCCATTTGTTTAGTTTTAATTGTAAAAATGGTATAAAGAAATAAAGAGTACAAGTTCGAAAGATAAACGATATGCTTTTCAAATTCCAGCATAACGTAAATTCGTCAATGAGAATGGGGGTATATATATATCCGATAGAGAATAAGAATGTTCTCGGAAAACAAAAGATCAGAGGAAAAGAGAGAAATTATGACGTCACTGCACCTTAGCAACAAGAACAAAGGATATTTGAAAAGAATTTATATGAGAGAAGGAAAGAACGAAAAGAAAAGTATGAGATGACAAATGCAGCTGTTTATGACCTTGATGACCTTACATATTTAACAGTTTAATGTGAACGAAACACTTTTTTCTCTACTGAAAAATAGGTGGGACAAATATGTTCTACTGTCCTCAAAGGGTTAAGAGAAAAGTATTTTCAAACGTAAATCATAGTTTTTAGAACAAATTTTGCTATAGACAACAGCATAACTTTTTAAAATTAATAGCTGCTAAATTCTGAAATCATTTAGAACAAATTCTAATTTCATAATTGTATTCCTTTTTACTTCGAATACGTTTAATAGGTTCCGTTTATATCGCACAAATGAAAAAATATCACTCCATTTCATCTTACAGTTTAATCTCAGCTTTAATTGAGCACGTACGCTTTCACTCGGCATCAAATTTCGATTAGATGTTCATGAATGTTTCATATGACTACTAGATTAAACTGTAAGATGAAATGGAGT
>CAJNSZ010000012.1:1611421-1719379 GCA_905329745.1 Rotaria sp. Silwood2
TGCATTTTCTTGTCTTCTGTTCTTTTAGACTTTATTCGAGACCTCATCTCAAAGTACGGCTCTAAGAGGTCACATATTGGCAGACCATTGAGTGCTCATCCACTACGATTGACGACCAGACATTTTCCGTCTTTAATTCCTCCAAATGAAAGCAAACAGACTTCTCAAAGAAGATGTTATGTTTGCAGCAATACTGAACAACGTGCTAAGAAACGACGTGATACTCGCTACCAATGTACCGAATGCGATGTTGGTCTGTGCATCACCGACTGTTTCAAAGATTTCCATACCTTACAAAGGATTCAACGTTATCTTATATAAATACGAAAAACTAGATCGAAAATAAACAACTATGATGATTTTTTGTAAAATTTTTTTCTTTCCTTTATGTCGTCAGTTAAAAGGTTAACAAAGAAATGAAATATCTTTTAAACTATTCCAGACAATGGCATCAGTCTGTTAATTCAAACAAATGTGAATTTGTAATCTATTATTCGTGTGTTAAAACACTCAGAATACATTTATCTTTCAATTCTGTACAAATAGCGCAAGTTAAACAATTGAAATATCTAGGTTATATACTTGATTTTCGATTAAGTTTCAATGCTTTTATTAAACAACAACTAATGAGAATGAATAGTGCGTTCAACATTCTTAAATACATCAACAGGCAATATCCTACTTTTGTCTCATTGCAACATCGACTTTTCTCTGCATTTATATGGCCTCATTTTACTTAAATCTCTGTCATTTATGTATTATATTCCATTAGAACAGAACTCAAGAAAAATATTACAAATTTGATAGAAAATGCCTACGAATTATCCATTGTCTACAATATACGACTAATATTGAATTGCATGAGACGTGATCTCTTCCCACGCTTGAAGATTGTTTTAAAAGAATTATACAAAAGCATTTAAGTAATATTGAAAATCATGAAATACCAAAACTTAGTACTATTTATCACGATCAGCACTTAAAAATAACTTTACAAAAACACTTTACTATTCAAAAATGTATTTCTCATTTATCCATCGATCGACCGCTAAAGAGAACTAAGAAATTTTATCAAAACACTGACCAAGCACTATTTGATAAATTAATTGAGTTTTGTAATGAGTGACTAATTATGATTAAACGTTCGTAAGAAATTTTTCGCGGTTCAGAATCTAATAAGTGAAATCCTCAAATAAAGCTTTTCTTCATTCATTCAATAGTACTTCTTTTCTTTTTAATTACTGCAATTTATAAAGTTCACTAAATATTGAGTTTCACTATTTCAATTTAGTGAGCTGCAATTTGTATAGTGCGCTAAAATATAGTAGCGCGTTTTTTTATTCTTAATTGACTGCAATTTATAGAGTTCGCCAGACAATTGTTACTATGAATGCCATCAGCTATTTTGGATTTTGAACAGACCTTATAATTATGATTATAAAATGGAATCAAACATTGAATGAAGACAACTGATTGGGGTGCAAAAGCATTTATACACAAAAATCAAAAATATAAACATGATATTCTGAAAAGGACGGCTTAGAAATATAGATGTTGATGAGCGTCTTCTCTTGACGACCATAGCTCGATCCGCCCACATCATATTCGGAACAAATATCGATTATCACAACAAATTATGATACAATCTCCTTAAAAATTAGCTTTATCTTTAACTAAAATCGTTCTTAGCTCAGCCTAAATCGATGATTCTTGTTCGTGCATTATGAGTGCTGGTTTATCAATAACAAAAGAAAACTAAACCAGCTAGTACGTGCTATTTTTTAGTTCAATTAAAATTCTTCGTAGCTAGGTCCAAACGAAAATCGTAATTCAACCAAAACCTAACGATTTCTACAAATTGCAGCATGCTTAGTAAAAAAATAACTTTCTATTAAAATCTTTGAAAACAATTTACTTTCAATATTCGTTCGCAGTAATTCAATTTTTAAAAGTTAGATATAAATTTTAATCAAACGAAATCTTAAAAATTTTAATTTTCTTAAAATTTATTTTCTTTATGTTCGCCAATGAGAAGTAGCCTTTTTGAGGGCTTTGACAGCGCCATTCTTTTTAGCATGCTCAGGAACCTACTTGCAGCTGTTTTCAGATTTTGAGTACCAGTTTTTGATGAATTATCATCTATTTTTCGAAAATTGGAATAAGGGTGCTTTGTAGCATCATAGTTCCTTCTTAAATTCATTTCACTTCAAAGCAACTTCACAAAAATTTGAAAACAGTTGCACATAGGTTCTTGAGCATGCTAAACAGAATGGTGCTGTCAAAGCTCTCAAAAACCTGAAGAATCACATACCTATTTTTCTAAAGGGTCTCCAGACAACCCTAAGCGACATTTTTTTCAAACTTCTCTCTCTCCTTCTCAAAGAGGCCATAAAGCTGTACTACTTTGCCTAAATCACTTGAATATTCAAAATTGTTCAGTATACTTTTTTGGAGCTCCAAAAGTCAAGCTGGAAGCCAGTTTGGGTCAGGAAATTGGTTTTTCAGCCGAATCCTTTCAATTTAACCCTTTGAAGGCGGACTTTTTTTTATAAAAGGAATAAAATCGTAGTGTCAGAATCAGTTGTAACCTGAAACGTATTAACCATCATAATTGTTATACTGGTTCTTATTGCAAAGACACAAATAGAGAAGTTTGAGATAGAAAAGGAACGAAACACTCAAAGAATCTACTTGAACAAGGCTAAAGATTTTCATTTCTACTGGAATTTTCAAACCGTATATATACGGGCTTCGCCCTCAAAGGGTTAACTTACTTTTTCTACATATTCGGATGGAGCAACTGATTATATGCATTACATAGTTACTTTAGCGGGTTTGGTAAGCTCTCTAAGATAGGAAGACACTCAAAGCTCAGTTTTTGACTGAAAACCCGACTTCAGTAAGATTCGCCTATTATATGTATGCCACACTTTCAAGATTTCTAATAGTGATTTTCCTAATCAGCGTGATCAACATGATATGACTAGATGTGTCTTGGAAATGAATTTTGAAAAAAGTGTTCCAGGAACCCCATAGGGGACTACAGGTGTCAAAAACCTTAATATCATGCCAAGGTGAATAACTATGCTAGGATTGTAGGCCATATCAAACTTGTTATCCTTGTATAGTTTTTTCTTGAAAACATTTTGTGTCAAAAAGTGACGTTAACGCCACTAGTTCTTTAATCAAGAAAGAATATTTATTGAAAATACTGAATTGAAAGTTCTTCAAAACTAATTTGATAATCAATCAAAGAATGAATTAACTTTCAATTTTCTATTTCAGGAAATAATCATTTACGTACAGATAAAATTCTTTGGAGAAATGACAGTATTAAATGCTTTTATTTTTGTAATGATCAATTAACAAGAGATTTCATATCGAAAGGCTTAGCTAATTTTTTCACAGATATCTTTCATTTCACAGAAACCGGTTTTATTCGAAAAACATTTTACAGCAAATTTAAATTAAAGCTATTAATTAAATTAAAAAAAAAACATTAGAATATATAAAATAGAAGAATCTTTTTTATTTCGAATTATATAATTTCTTTTCTCAACGAAATATAATAATTGGATCAACAAGTATAGATTTCAATTTAAGTTTCTAAAATTCATTACAAAGTAAAATAAAAGAACTATTTTTACTAATAAAATTTGTTTTATTGATAACATTATATAATTATTTATCATAATTCATCCACAAAAAATAAACCATAATCATCATTGAAAATTTTCTATGAATCTTGCTCATCATGTACAAAACGGAAATCAACGTAAAACTTATTAATTCCTTTAGACCTATGACACGATAAATATTGAATATTCACAATTAGAAACTAAACCTTCCAACACAAAAAAAACAAAATCTTTGCATCGTTATTGAAATTGAAAGCTTTTAGTATATCATTTTTATTAAATTTAGTTATTTTTTACTAAGTCGACGAATAATATTCTCGGTTCTCTGTCGACGTGGATGTTCAGCAAGAAGAAACTTCTCATATATAGCTAATGCATGTTGATAATAGTCAAGTGCCATCTTTTGTTTGTTCTTATTTTCATAACAAATGCCAATATTATTCAAACTGTCAGCAATATTGACATGACCAGAGGGATAACATTTTTTTCGCATTTTCAATGCTCGTTGATAATAATCGAGAGCTTTATCGTACTTTTCTTGTCGATTGAGAATTTTACCTATGTTATGGAGACTTGTAGCAATATCAATGTGACCAGATGGATAGAATTTCTCCCGAATTTTCAATGCTCGTTGGTAATAGTCGAGAGCTTCATCATACTTTCCTTGTCGATTGAGAATTCTACCAATGTTATGGAGACTTGTAGCCATATCGAGATGATCAGATGGATAGAATTTCTCTTGAATTTTCAACGCTCGTTGGTGATAATCGAGAGCTTCATTGTATTTTCCTTGATAGTAGACAATAAGACCTATGTTGTTCAAACTTGTAGCAATATCAACATGACCAGAAGGATAATATTTTTCTCGAATTTTCAATGCTCGTTGATGATAATTGAGTGCTTCATCATAGTTTCCTTGATTATAGAGAATAACACCGATGTTGTTGAGACTTGTAGCAATATCAACATGAACAGATGGATAAAATTTCTCTCGAATTTTTAATGCTTGTTGATGATACTTTAGAGCTTCATCGTACTTTCCTTGACAAGAGAGAACAAGACCAATGTTGTTGAGGCTATAAGCAATATCGGCATGACCAGATGGATGAAACTTCTGATCAATGTTCAATGCCCTCTGGTAATATTTGAGAGCTTCATCGTACTTTCCTTGATTACAAAGAATATTACCAATGTTGTTTAGGCTTGTAGCAATATCAACATGGTCAACTGGATAAAATTTTTCTCGAATTTTCAATGCTCGTTGATGATAATCGAGTGCTTCATCGTATCTTATTTGATCAGAGAGAACAAGACCAATATTGTTGAGACTTGTAGCAATATCAAGATGGCCAACTGGATAAAATTTTTCTCGAATTTTCAATGCTCGTTGATAATAATCAAGAGCTTCATTGTACTTTCCTTGTTTATCGAGAATAACACCAATATTGTTAAGAACATGAGCAGAATCTTTGATTCGTGCTGGTTTACTTGTCATCATTCGGTTATATGCACGATCATAATATTTTCGAGCTTCATGCCATTCACCTTTAAAAGCAAGAGCTCGACCAATATTAAATTCAATCCAAGCGTGATCTTCATTATTTGAATCATTTAATAATTGTTGAAAATATTTTTGTGATTTATCATATTCACCTAAATTACACAATAATCTTCCAAAAACAATTGAAACACTTAATTCTTCTGTTTCTTGTTCTGTTAATTTAATATAATCTTTAGTAATTTGTTGTCCTTCATTTGAAAGATTCAGTTTAATTATTTGTAATGATTCATGTTCTTCAATGGATTCAATTTGAAAACAAGCATTTAAATCAAATAAAACTTCTTGTTCATCTGGATATTGACTAAATTGATGAATATCAGCAAAAATAATATTTTTATCAATATGTTTTATATCACAATGAATATGAAAAAGAACAGGAAAAACATCAATTCTCTTTGTTGGTTTCATTGCAAAATTTAATGCTAATGATTTTCGTCGACTAGTTGATAAATATCCATTTATTGAAATAAGATTTCCTTGATTTTCTTTTAATTTAATAAATTCTTCTTTATCAAGTTTAACACCTCGATAAACATTTAAAAGTTTTTCTTCTGATAATAGAATTTTTTCATGTAGACGTTGAAGATTTTCAGAAAGATCTCCAATAAAAAATCGAAATTTATATAATAAATCAATATCTTCAGTTCTTAAAGCTTTATTAATTAATTTATAAAGAAATGATTGTTTTGAATACCAACAAATAGCATCTTCTGATCGATAATTTTGTTCAAATTCATGAATTAATTTCATTTCTTTTGTATTTCCACGATAGTATTCTTTACATATTTGAATCATTTGTTGTTTAGCTTGTTGATTTCGTGGAAGACGAGTAATAATATAATGAAATAATTGAAACCAAAGAAATTCTGCTGATTCTTTAGATAAATCTTTAGTTGATTTTTGATGTTGATCAAAAAAAGAAAATGTTTGTATTTGTCTACTAACGCAATCGATTTGTTCTTTTATTGATTTACATAAATCATTAAGACTAATATAAATTCCAATAATTTTTGAATATTTATTTAATAAATATTCATATCGATATTTGTTCATACAAAAAATAAAAATTGAATCAATTTGATGAAAATAAGAGGTTCGAGGTAAAATTTGTGATGCTTTTGATCCTGATGTTATTAAAAAGATTTTTTCTTTATCAATTGATTCAATCAATGCAATACATTGTTCAAGGTCATTAGAAAAAATGACATAATCATTAATAAGACGAAGCTGTTGTTTAGTTTGTTCAGTATCTTTACGTGGTCCAATATTTGGATCAAACCAAATCAGTGTTACACTTTCTTTATTTTCACCATGGCATATATTTATAGTTTGTTTGTCTTCAATGCTTAGAACTGGTGATTTGCTAGCCATATGAAATGATGTGAAGTTTTATTTTAATATTGAGAATATCGTTACTACACACAACGAAAGAAATGTAAATATAATTGTAAGGAATTTTTTGAAAAACAATGAATCGGAAGGTCTAAATAAGTTGTATTTTAATATCAACACAAAAAATGATGATAACTTTGTTTGTTGTCTTACCTTTGCCTTGTTAATGGTAGAAAGCAATATTTTCTTTTTACTTGCTCCCTCAACTGAAAAAAGGCTCATGTATTGAGTGAGTAGTCTTCCTTCGTTTGTGAATATACACGTATGTGCACATGCTCGTTCGTATACGTACATACTTTCGTTTCTCACAGAACACAAGAAAAAAAAAGTATTTTAAAGGTGAACCGAAACAGGATTGTACAAAATGTACAAATTATAACCTCTTCACATTGCTTTTTCAAACTCAGGTTGCAACCAGTCAAATTTTTTATCAATCTAGCTCTTTAATATGAGGATTTGAAAAACTTATGCAATATCCTTAAGTATCATCTGAAAATCAATAAACTAATTATTTCGCTCTTAAGAATAGATAGTTTTCTCTATTTACCGAACTATACATCATAAATTCCATAAATTTGAGTAAAACTGACTTTTCTGAAGGGGAGGGTGTGATAAGAGAGTCGGTTCATCATATGAGATATATTCATATCTAGTACGAATCAGGACATGATATTTTACTGGCTGTCATAGAAAGTTACTTCGAACATGAAAAAAAATCTTTAACTCCTAAAGGATTGTACAAGCATAGATTCAAAAAAGTTCTTCTTTTGGTTTCTGCTAACTTTGTCGAATTGGAATTGTGAGCAGCTTAGCAAAACTAGTGCATGGACCTCTATATGACTCGAGGCATTGGTTATATAATTAGGGAGTACTTTTTTCCTTAAACCTTGGCATATCGTTCGAGTTCCAGAAGACAATAATTTTTTCTGTCTTTGTCAGGAAACTTACATGTGTCTTGTGCATAGTCCATAAAAACTTATTTCAAGCATTGTAGAGTGTCTATTGCTTTCTGAATATTTGACCTATTCTGGTTTTCAAAATTACTTTCTAGTCTTGAGTTTGTATTTCAGGCACTTGCTGATATCACTTCTAAAGGTCTCATATTTCTCGTGATTGATCAGTCACAAATCAATTTTTCCGTAAGAACAACGATTTCATTGAGAGTGTGTCGATCGACAGGATATCTATACCGAGTCGACCTTTTATCAGAGTACACATTCTGGTATTCTTGGACATGGGTATGAAGTGAGTGTGGATGTGAGTCTTTAGCTAACTCATACCTACATCATAGTTTTCAAGAAAGTATTTGTGAATAATCTTCATATTTCGTAATATTGAGGTGCAATTTCAATGATGAATAAGATATCATAAAAACGAATTCTTTTGAATCGTAAATGATAAACAAAAGAAAACAACAGTTATTCGATGTGTTTTAATAGTGATAATCCAAGGTTAATAAAATAAAATAAAAGATTTACCATCTGACATACATGTGTGATTAATTTCTTTTTTTCTTGCCACTATCGTCTTTCAATTAAAAACATTTCTTTGACATTAGTTTCTTTTGTTTCAGTAGGTCTCAAACAATCATAATGACAAGTTACAAAAAAACTAGTCAGATGAAAGATAGAACTTTTTTATGAATGAATATCTCAATGTAAACAAATATATTGTTTTTCTTCCTCAGAAATGGAAAAAATGGTTTTGTTATTCAGTAAAATTTAAAGCGAATTCACTTTCACTTTTAAATGTGTTAAAACAACGTTAGTAGAATTTATATAGATGTTTTACGCAGAATTTGTTTTTAATTAGGTCGCAAAACTACGAAATAATTTTCTTTTGTTCAAAAATAAATCCTAATTTTCGTTTGCTTAGCACGTATCTGCTCACTTTTACTCGACAGAGTATTTATTTTTAATGTATTCATATGTATAATGTATACGTTAATGAGTCTTTCTGTAGATAAGGTAGAAGCTCCTTCATTATTGTTATCGAAGATAAAGAAACATCGATAAAAAATACTATTCAAAAGAGCATAAACTTCAAGATTCTTTCATTTCTTTTTGATCGGAGCTTGCTAAGACAAACTAGGTTTGAATTGAGAGCATTTAGGAATTCTATTTATTTATTTATTTCTTGAATTAAGATACACAAGAAGTAAAAAAATCAACAAGAATATGATCATTGTTCATGAAAATCATCAGCATAAAATAAACACCTCATTTTCAACATTTAGAGGTATATCATTTTCATCACGATGATGTCTAGCTTCACCAAATAACCAATATAAAAATCTTGGTGTTCTTAATACTCGAAAACCACCTTGTTTTCGTGGAAATATATCTTCAAGAAAATAATAAATATGACCAGCAATAATTCCCATTAAATCAACAATCACTGAATTTTAATGTAAAAGCGAAAAAACTAATAGTACCCATGGTACATGAGATGCTGGAAAAGTTAAGGAACCAAAAAGAGCCATTCTATCATATGGATTTCGTCGACTAAAAACATACACAAACATCATTGTTAATGCTGAATCAAGAAAAGCAATATTAACACATAAGGCCATTATTAATAATAATAAACCATGTATCAGTACTGTACCAAGGATAGAAAAAAAATGATAAGTTTCAAGCGAGATCTGTTTTTATTAGTGCAATATTGTCGCAAGACGGCATGCATTTATACAAATAGTTCTGTTTTTAGCTACAGTTAAAATCATCATGATCATGTGTCGATGTTGCTTGGAACAATAAGTCAATAATTATTATTGAAAAGAAAAACTCTTGCAATCCAATAACTTTTCATTTATATGTTCGATTGAAACGGAATTGCTTTGACAAGATAGTGATACCATCAGTCCGCTTTTTATCATCACTGCAAAAATGTATTTGATCTGCATTGATCGTATAGCTTTCTTTTCAGTTTCATCCACATGATACGTGTACGAACAAAATAGATGTCGGTTGTCAAATACTTTCGCGAAAAGTTGCTTACTACAATTTACCAAGAGGTAAATAATTAACACTGATCAAATACATGTTGCAATGACGAGAATTCGCTAGCTGGTAGGAACACTAGCTTGCCAGGGCAACATTGTTTACAAAAACAATAAGCGTAAAAAAACCCATATATTGGAGCCATTTCTTGTCTTCATAGATGTTATAATGGAAAAGAAATATAGTGAATTGATCAGTTGACCGATGATCATTCAGTGTTATACAATAAGCTATAATAGGCTGGTCCAGAAGACCTGACTTGTTTCCTATAATAAAGTTTATTGTTGAAATGTCTTTTATAGAAAAATCACAGTAAAGCGAGCTCTTCAAAATGAATGGTAAATTGGTTTTTCTTGCTCATTTAATAGAAAATTATTAGCTTAAAATTTTTGTGCCATATTTAACAGCAAATCAACGTTTATAGGACAGTTCATGAAACTACTCGAAAATCAGTAGAAATTAGTTGCCGTAAAATTTTAATTATTGAAATAAATTAATAATTAAAATTTCTACTATTGACAAATTTTTGAGCAATCTCTTCTAAAACTTCAATGACTTCCTGTCCTCAAAGGCGACGCAATGAAGGGATTCTATAAATGTTAAAATAAAGATTGCTTGAGAAGAAATTCTCAATAATTCTTCTATTTCATTGTTTCTCTCTTCATTTCGATTTACAAACTGATATGTTTGCATGTTGTTGCAGTGCTGTCGAGCAAGGAAAAAAGCTAAGTTACGTTCAAATAAATGTTCAACTTTTCAGCGTAAGACTGAGACCGCAATAGTTTTCAATCGCTCCGTGTAATCTCAAGAAGGAGATGACTTTCAGGAACTAACGTTTTCAGAAATAAAAAATTAGCTAGTGTGTTCCAATCTCATTAGTAATAATAACCATTGATTATACTCTTATTTGATAAATCTCTGTTATTCATGGTCGAGAATCCGCTGTCCTTACAGCTGAATCTATGACTCTTTTCATTTTAACTATCTTAAAATTCGAAAAAAAGCAGAAACTTGCCTCTAAGTTTTTATACGGCCTTTCATATTAATTATGCCAAATGTGGAAAAAACGCAAAGTGTAGAAAATTTTGCATTTTTTGTTGGAGTTAGAAATTGGATGATGTCAGTTCAATCATGATATTTTTATCTCACGCTCAAACGAATATTTTCTACAATTTCATAGTCGAGATCATCGTGGCACAACATATAAACTTTGGATACATACGTCAAAAAGACTTGTGTCAATTTTAAGAAACTTGGTGCTATGTATCCGATTACAAACAGTAATTCATACATATAGTGTACTGATTGTAAACAACATTCACGATGATTTCTGAGTCATTTTCATTATAATATTATACATTTGATATTTCAAATCAATGAATGCATACATTCACTCCATCTGTAGGTTCTTTGTCTGATTTGTCCACCCCTACTTGAAGTTACAGTCTTGCTTCGTTTTTCTCTCTCCAGGCATTTCAGTTTTCCTCTGAAACTATTCTGTTACGTTTCAGTTTTGACAAAAAATAAATCAATTTACTGTTCTACTCTTTTTCAATAGGTTTTTTAACTATCGCACACACACATTTGGACCTTAATCTTCCAGTACTCTTTCTTTCTGTTCTCTCTCAATGCAAAAAAACAATCATATGATATTCTCTGTTTTTCTTTCTGTTGACTTTCTTGATTCTAGCCCACGTACATATATATATATCTGTGAATCAAATATAAAACAACATAGTTTCTAAGGGAAGTGTGTGTGTTGATAAAAAACAAAAGGTGTGTCTTTCCTTTATAGATTTCAATTGTGTAAGTGTCAACATTAATCATGGATACTGAATGTATAACCGTAACAAGTTATGTACTTGAACAAAGAAAAAAATATCCAGGTGCTACTGGTGATTTAACTATTTTACTCAATGCATTATTAACAGCTATTAAAGCGTGTGCAGCAGCTGTACGAAAAGCTGGAATTGCCAAATTGTACATTAAATGAAATTCTTATTTTAATTATTATCATCTTGTTTTTTCTGTTTTTAATCATAGATATGGTTTAGCTGGTTCATCAAATACAACAGGTGATGATCAAAAAAAATTGGATGTACTTGCTAACGAACTTTTTATTAATATGCTTAAATCATCCTATACTGTTTATGTAATGGCATCAGAAGAAAATGAAAATTTAGTTGAAGTCGAAATACCAAAACAAGTATGCAATAATAATAATAATAATAATAAAGTTTAAAGTTATTTTATTTTATTTTGTTTTTGTAGGGTAAATATGTTGTATGTTTTGATCCTCTAGATGGTTCATCGAATATTGATTGTCTTGTTACGTATGTAAATATAATTAGATAATAGAAAATATTTATTTGCTTTTTTTTTCTTCTTAGAATTGGTTCAATTTTTGGGGTATGGAAAAAACCGGAGAATGCTAAAGAACCAATTGATACTGTATTACAAAGTGGTGAACATATACGTTGTGCTGGCTATGCTGTTTATGGTTCAGCTTGTATGCTTGTTTTAGCAACAAGAGACGGTGTTAATGGATTTACTCTTGATCCAGTATGAAAAAAAAAATCTTTTTTTTTTTGTTGTGATTATTTTTTATTCATTTTTTTTCGTGTTCTAGTCTATTGGTGAATTTATTTTAACAGCACCAAATATGCAAATGCCAGAAATGGGTAAACCAGGATCACACAAAATTTACAGTATTAATGAAGGTTATTCTAAATATTGGGATAAAGCTACAACAGAATTCGTTCATTCGAAAAAGTTTCCAGAGGTTTGTATGATTGGTTAAGAGATAAAAAAATGATCCAGATTGATGTTATTTTAGGGCAATGCAAAACCTTATGCTAATCGATATGTTGGTTCAATGGTTGCTGATGTACATCGTACAATTCTTTATGGTGGTGTATTCTTGTATCCAGCATCAAAAGATGCAAAACAAGGCAAAATTCGTTTAATGTATGAAAGTATTCCTATGGCATATATTGTTGAAAAAGCAGGTGGTGCATCATCAGATGGTAAACAGTCGATTTTAAAAATTCAACCTACAGCAATTCATCAAAAAGCGCCAATTTTTCTTGGTCACAAAGAAGAAATTGAAATAATTGAAAAACTTTATGAAAAGTATCCTCCTGGCACATGGGCTTATGATTAAACTTCTCTATTTTCTCAAAAGTTTTTCGTTTTTTCGTAGTTTAATATCTGATACGGCCTATTATTACTCAGTTTGTTTTTGTATACCCATTAATAAATTATTAAACATAGTAGTTTATAGTAGATATTTTTGTTTATTTCTTAAAATCGTAGATATTAGATGAAAAAAAAATCATACACATCTTTATTTTAGTTTTGAATTCAGCATAACCACAACTCCAAGATGTCCCGTTTAGTCAACAATTGAATATGATCGCTGAAAAAGCGATTAGTATTAGTTATAAATTACTTACTTGTTCATCATGCTCGACCAAATGATTTTGTTGTCCATAAAAGATGATAATCATTATGTAACAACACCTGTGCTCGTCTTTTTTGAAGCACTTAATAATAAAAAACACCTCGAAACTTTCGATTGAATCTCAAACGTCATTTTTACTACTTAAGATGTTTTTTTCCAAAAGTCATATGATTAATAAACAAAACTCGATTGCACACCTAGTGTTAGAATATCAGGTATACATCAATATATTATGAAATTCTGATCTTGTTGTTTTTTTCTTTTTTCAAAGGTATGCGCAACAACATTTTTTATCAACAAATGAAGATACAATCGACACATTAGATGTATATAATTTACCGAAAAATTTATTTTTAATTTAAAATTTTCGTTCTCACATATTGAATGTCGTTTATGGATTGATTCATCAATGATGGTTAAATGTCAATTAATTGAAAAAGATTTTGTTAATATTGAAAAATTGTTTTAAATGATTGGATTTAAAACTTATGAACAATTTAAATTTAATAGTAATTAATCAATAATATCGTTTACAAGTGATAATTCATCATTTTATCCGACATTAGTTTATGATAAAAAAAATTGTTGTTATCACGTAGTTTAAGTAAATATTTTTGAAAAAAAATTAATTAAATTTGCTTAAAAAAAAAGTTTATTCAGGAACACATGACACAATCATGTCATCTATATCAGTATCAGATATTCCCACAGAAGCATTAGATGATTATCTAGATGGGAACATAGGCAATTTGCTGTAAGAAAATTCTTTTTAAGTGTACGTGACGATATTGCTTGAAATAATGGGCAACAAATGACTGAACTTTTTTGTCAAACACAACCATCGAATAATGATTTTCTTTGATAATTGTGCAAATTTTACTAGAAAATATTCAACAAAGGTTTTATTTTAATTCCGTTGAAGAACAAATTGAAAATCTTGAATCATTACTTAGCAGACAATGTCTGTTAAAAAGACATTATTTTGCAAAGAGCTAATGTTGATTGAAGCGTTATCATTGGTAAAAACGAAACGCAAAAATAGAAAGATAAAAGCTCCTTTTGTTTTCTGTCTGTAGGTAGTGCATCAGTCAATATTGAATTATTGAAAACTCTAGCTGATTTATTTATTAAGTTAGTTTATATGACTTTAGCATGTAATTCCGGTTGCCTTGACAGCAATTTATGAGCTGTTAATGTTGTTAATCAACTGTAGAATATTAATTTGCTGTTCAACCTCGAATTGAAGAAATATCGGCGTGTGACGAAATGATTATTTGTTATACTGACCTTGAAAAGAATATAATGAAAAACATTTAATTATTGTTTTTTTTAATGTTTGCGTGATGATATTATGTAGACTTATTTTAAATATATTCCAGCTGTTATTGATTATTAGTTTTAGATGTAATAATTGTTTTATTGTGTAAATATGTGTTCATTAACTAATCGATATGAATCAACAGCGATTCCTAGTTTACCAGATTATGCATTTGGAGAAAAATTAGGTGCTGGATCGTATGGTAAAGGTTTTAATTAAAATTCGATTTGGTTTTTATATCCTGATTTTTAGGAACTGTATATAAAGCAAGATTAATATCGGTATGTATATGAAATATGATCCATTACTTGAGAATTGAGTCCGTAGTGTTGGTCTTGAGCTCGGATCTGAAAATCTTGGTCCCGAAGGGTTCTTAACTTGAGAATATTGAATAGGTTTTAAATGTAAGTGGCAAATATCAAGTAGCTTATAAGAATTATAGAAATTCAGCAGTGAAACAATTTTTAAAACATGTATTTATCAATACAATATTGTAGAATTTCTTTCGTTCATTAGCGTCCCAAACAGTTTGCAGAAGAGAAAAAAAGCCCTACAATTGAATTCTCTTGACGGTGACACAGAAGAAGTCTTGAACAACAAAAGTATATATGAGCTCTATAACATGAATATGAATGATGATTAGATAATTTAGTTCATTTTCGTTTCTGATTTGTATAGACATTCATAAAATGAAGAATTCTATAAAAATAAAGGCGTAACGGTGAACGCATGATAAAACTATGGTAGTCTTGGATTGATTCCGATATTTTTGATCATAAAGGCTATTACCAGAAAATAGCTGAATTTTATAAAAATAGCCTAAAGGATTCCAGGGTTCAAGCGTCCGAATCTCTAGGAGATTTGTCGAAATTCTTGAGTTCGACTTTCTTATTCAAGAATGGGACTGAAAAAGTCCAAATAAATCTAAGATTTTTGTAGTTTCATCATGCGTTCACTGCTATTCTATGTGTGCAGGTCTAGATCTAAACAAATGCATTGTTCTACCTAAGAACGTTGCATCTCTATACAAAAATGAGTAATTTTTATATTATTATCAAAGACTATTCAATCAAGACCAAGCTCAGCTGCATGTAACCGTCCTTTAAGTGCTCGGCCTGCAAGTGCTCGACCGACAAGTGCTTTACCCACCTTTTATGCTATTAAATGTATCAATCGTAAAGCTTTGAATAAAACTACTGAAGATTTACTTATAAATGAAATCAAAACACTCAAAGAGATAAAACATGAAAATATCGTTGAAATGTATGATTTTCAAGTAAGTAAATTTTTTCTTGTTTACCATTTTTTCTCTAAATAATATTATTCACTTTCCATATAGTGGGATGAAAATTATATCTATATTGTTACGGAATATTGTGCTGGAGGTGATATGTCAACGTTTATACGCTCACGGCAACAATTAACGGAAGCTCGTGCTCGACCATTTGTACAACAAATTGGTAAGAATATGTAAGTGCTAGAAATAAGAATCTAATAATTTGTTTGTATTCTTTTTTCTTTTTATATCTTAAAAGCTAAAGTATTAAAATTTTTATATGAAAAAGGTATTAGTCATATGGATTTAAAACCTGAAAATATTCTTTTAACATCAATTGATAAACCAATTTTAAAAGTAGCTGGTACGAAAATAAAATAAACAAATATCATTATTTATATTCATTTAATTAATAGATTTTGGTGTAGCACAACATATTGGAGAACAAGGAAGTCGAAGTGTACGTGGAACACTTGTGTATATGGCTCCAGAAATTCTTTCATCGAATCCATATGATAATCGAGTTGATCTTTGGTCAATTGGGGTTATACTTTATGGTATTACTATAGTTGTTTTCTTTTTCAAATGACTTTTTTTCGAGAATTTTTAATTTTTAGAATGTCTTTTTGGTCGACCACCTTTTGTTTTTTCAACAATTGATGAGCTTATTTATCTAATCACGTCAAATATTCCAATTGAAGTAAAAGAATTATTTAATTTAAAAAAAAATTCTCTTTTTCCTTTTAAAAAATTTAATTAAAAAACAAAAAGATTCCAAATAATGCACAAATATCTCCCGAATGTCGTAATTTACTTGAAAGTTTATTACAACGTGATTCTGATAAACGAATAAGTTTTCCAGATTTTTTTCGGCATCCATTTATTTGTAATGATTTTTCACCTCAAATTGCTCATGCCGTAAATATGTCTTATCTTCTATTTTTTTATTATTAATTTATTTTATTAACATAGGATAATATTTTACAACAAGCAATTAATTATGAACAATCAGGAGATTTAAAAAAAGCTTTAGATTATCGTGTTCAAGCATTAGATGAATATCTTGCAATAATTAAAGGTATTTAATAAACAAAAACAAACTTTTATCACAATCTCTGCATGATTAAAATGTAAAACACGATACAGCTGCTCTTGTTCATCACTGAGAGATAGAGCACCGCGGTTTCGGTTTATAAAAAACGCAAAAACAATCGATTTCAATTTCGGTTCCTAAAAACTGTCGTGCGAACGGATGATCTATTGATTGTGCTAATGAGTATTTTTAGAAATTTCGATTTTTCATTTTTGGAACTTGTTGATGTGTATTATTTTATTGAACAATTATTTTCTTCAAAAGATAAAGCAAAAATCGAAAGACTAAAAATGGTGTGCTCGTTGTTAGTTTTTTCGTCCACACCCATACCTACATTCTAAATCACTATAGTTATCAATCGTGTCAGTAGGGGGACGAGTCCAAATTAATTTTTATTCCTATACTTCAGCACTCATTTTAGATCGTATTGCACAAAAAAAAGCAAATAAAAGTAAAACTTTTTTGTTTCTTTTAGTTGATGAAGATACTGACCGACGACGAATGTTGAGAATGAAAGTAAAACAAGGTGTTGTTGTTGCTGAAGATTTGAAAAAACGAATAAAAGAAGCAACAACTAATTCTGAATCAACTTCACCACTAACAACAACAAGTTTATTACCATCACCATCTATGAGCCCTTGTGATGATCGTAAGTTTAATGATAAGTCTGAATATAAAAATTATTTATTTTGTCTTGTTTAGTTGATTTAAACAATGATAAAGAACTATTTGATGCTTATCAACATTGTTTAAATGGAAATCAACTTGTAAATATAATAATAATGTTTTTTTATTTAACAAAATGAATATCTTTACAAATAGATGAATGTCTTCATGTTTGCACGAGCTTGTGAAGAATATGAAACCGGTTTAGATGTAATGCTTCGTGTAGCACGAAGTAAGTTTATATATTCTTTTTATTGAAGGATTCTTATTTTGTTCATGTATAGCTGAAACAAATCCAACAAAAATCAAAATTTTACGCGATATGGTAATTATCTATGATTAAGTTTTATTTTTCTAAGAATTCTGCTTTTCATACAGATTATACATTATTTAACCAAAGCTGAATCGTGTAAACAACGATGTGAAACTCAACGATTGGATTTAGCTATACAAAAAATCAAAGAAAATTCAGAAAATGATACAACAATCATGAATGAATCCACTTATGAAGAGAAAAAACAACGATCACCTTTGCAACAAACTTGTCATTTACAGTGATTTCCCTTTTTTTTTGAATATTTTTTTTTTGCTTAATTGAAAACAATATTAAATATAATGATTATAGAAATAAATTTAAGAAAATAAAAATGAAGTAAATTTAAATAGGTTATCACTTATTTCGATTGTGATCATTCATACATGATCATATTCATTTCATAAATTGAGTTTTCCTTACGTATTCTATTAACTTTCCGGATGATAAATAATCTTTAATTCTTTCAATAGAAACTATCAGTTTAATAAATAGAATTATTGTGGCAATATTTACTGTTTCGATTATGTTTGATTTATCTTTCTTGATTTTATTGATATAAATAAATAAACACATCTTGACACCTTGTGGCAATCTCAGGTACTTCAACTTTTTGTTTCATCACTTAGCATTCTTATTCAAGCGGGTGTAAGGATGATCAAAAAAAATACTTTAGCAAACTAGCAACTATAATCTTCAATCGAATCCGATCACCTGTCATAATTATGAAAACGATATCTGTGATACGAGAAACTAAGTCTTAATTAGACATTAGACATGCTTTTCATTTTTGTTTTCGTCAGTTTTACATTCATAATGATTCGACTCATAATAAAAATTCACAACTTAATTAACGAAATCTATAACAGGCGCGTCAAACAGGAAATCTACATTCTTTCATTTTGAGGAGAAAAACTTTTATTATTTTAGTCCAGTTAGTTGTTTCAAGTGTGCTCATTTGTATGGTTTTCATAAGATCAAAGTATGAAATGCTTTAAATGTACGCATAACTCATTCAAACACTCAAGTTCTTCTCTCTACGGAAAGAAAGTCATGTGATTTGGATACATCTTGAGGTCTATGCATGCCATGTACATGAAAAAAACAGTTCGACTGAGATTTAATTTCTATTTTTACATCAATGTTTTTTTTTCTAGATGAAGACGATCGACTTTTCTTTTAATGCAATCAAACGCTTTTTTGTTTGCTTTTCGAGTGTAATATGTCAATCATTGGTAGAACTAGTTGGATCCGAGTTCGAAAATTTTCAACCGGACGGATTCCAGTCGTTGGGTCTTGTATTGAATTCGATGAGTTTTTTTTTTCGGTATATATTACATAATTTTGGTTTAGATTCCTCATGTTTTCAAAACTAATTTGCTATTCTCTTGTTCATTATCGAAGTCATAAATTAATGTTGATTTTCATTGATACCACACGTTTTTGTTAGTTCTATTTTTCATCACTAAATTATAACAATGATTCAAAAAGAAAGATTATGTAAATATCTTCGTGTCTAGTAAATCATTGCAATGTGCGGTTATGAGGTGCAATTTCTATGTGCAGGTTATACAAGACTTGCTGCAATCGAATAATGTCATCTGGAGATGGTATCATGCACTCAACAACCATGTATCAATAAAATATCCTTGTACATATTACTAAATTTGTTAAATGTATATCATCTCAACACTCTAAATTGGACATCGATATCAAACGATTACGTGCAAGTGAATAACCAAAGAAAAAAGAAAAAAAGTGCACGTGAATCTTGATGCATGATTGAAAGAAATAACACTATGTATTTTATGATATCAACAATCTCGACGAATATATAACTTCAGTTAATATGAACTTAAAATTTAACACTTAAATTTATTAAAATAAACATTATCTTATATTCCTATAATGAAAATGAACAGTTACAGTTTAGGACGAAATCTCATGTACTGGAACGAACAATTATCAAAATAGTGCCGTAGCAATGGTGTATTATTATTTCTATTACTCGATTTGATTTTCGGTTCTACGGCAGAATGGAAACACCCTTATCATCACAATATACTGAATAGTTGTTGCACCAATAGGTTCTTTCGTGTTCTGTATACATTAAACAATGTGAGTGTTCCTATTCTCTAGTAGTACCCAATTTGTCGATTGATGATAAGTTTTCTATTTCCATTGATTTATTAAATTTATATTTTTTAAATGAAAAAGCATTAAAATTCAAAGATCCCATATTTGGTCTTTGGCATGGGTAAGTGTCTTTTATGCTAATGGTTTAGTTGTATTCTTATTTCAATCTTATCAAGACTAATGATCGCAAAAAAATACTAACCATTTACATTGGTGACACCATAGATTTGATAGGATTTTTTTAAAAGCTGTATTTTAATTTTGTGAGGAATCCAAAATAGTCTAATTTTATTCAATGGAACATTTTGTATTTCTCTTTGTCCATGACCAGCTAATAATAATATTGGACTTTTGAGATTCAAATTAGAAAAGTGATCTAATCATTACTTTGAAAAGAATTTTTTTTCAGAAAAAGTTGCTGACTCAATCAACATCTCGTAAATGAGGCATAATCTTCCAAAATGATAATGCTCCTTTTTTTAGTTTGAAATACTACTTGATTAATATAGTATTGTAATTTTTATGAACTTTTTTAGTATCTTATATATAAATGACAAACTCTTAATTGGTGAACATAATTATGTATTATATCATGTGTATGTGGTGCATCGTCCAAATGGTAAGAGCTTCTTTGTTAACTTTGAAAGATCTAATAATACATCTTTCTTCAAAACTTATCATTGAAAAAATCGTCGTCGCTGAAGAAAAGAATATAGTGTTTTCTATTTTTTTCATGGCAGAAATCTAAATCGTGCATTCAGTTTCAAAGCGGATGAATCCATCCCAGAGCGAAAGTATACTTATAAAAATTATACTACAACTTCATTTTCTCAAAAAAAAACTAAATGTGTAAACGTTGAATGATATAGGGTGTGGATGTGAAGTGTGCGTCGCCTCATTATCTACACCCACATTCACACACCCCAGTTTATCTTAATTTTTTATGTTGAAATGTCACAGAACTAGTCATTGAATGACTATATTGGAGAAATTTTCGTTATACAATATGATGATGACTCTACGTGTTTGTTCAAAAGTTCAATGCTTCGATAATAATACCCATGGGACCTATTTTGTGATCAGGTAAGATTCTTCGCAAGAAACATAATTGTCAATAAGCCTCTTCGTTGAGAAAAATTCCTTTCAATTATATTGAAACAATACACCGTTGTAACTCATTCGTTAATGATTCTCTAGTCCACAAATCGAACTGATTGAGAAATATTTTCTAACCAAAAAAATTCATTTATATCACGCATTAGCTTGTCGCTTCGTTTTACTGAGATCAAAACATTAGTAGTTCTGGACTATTTGATCGAAGATAATTTTAAAATTCAAAATGATTCATGAATTGTTTGAAAGAATGCTTTTTTAAATGAGTTTTTCTATGAGAAACATGAATTAAATATATTTTAATAATAAAAAAAAATACATTTTTATACTATAATTTCTATTAATTTATGTATGTCTCTTACAGATTCAACTTCAAATGCAACAACAACCATTGCACGTACTACTGATTCACCTCCAATAACTACAAGACGAACTGAATCTAAATATTTCAAATGTCTTCTGAGTAAATATTATTTTGTTCTTCACACTATTTGGACTTATTTTTATGTGAGGGTAGTAAATGGATTGGTTTTTCTAGTCGAGGTTGAATTTTATCGTACTATATTATATCTTAGGTGGTTGGCTTTTCAATAATGATGATCGATATCAAAGACTACAATAAATAATAGGTAACATCATTTGGAAAGATGCAGACCATTGCAGAAGTTTCTATGTCATTGATTTTAGTTGTTTACATGTAGTCTTAATCTTTTCAGTACTCTAAATTTTGTGCTTGTTTGCTACTTGAACAAATTTTTTATTCTTTGTCTTGTAGTGTATCACTGCGTAATAGCATGTGTATTACCTTGTAACCAATTACTAAAGATATACAATCACCGAGAATTTTATCAACCTGAGATATGGCTTCCAGTACCAATTTCATATGTTATTGGAACGATAGAAAATCTTTCAAGAATTTCATCATGTAAGAAACAAAATTTAACGTTTCTACAGTCTTATTCTAATATATAATATTCTAATGCGTAGAACTTGATACGTTTTTTCTATAGTTCTCAAAGTCGATCTATTTAAGAATTATACATTGAAGTTACTTTCGCTTTCATAATATATTAGGTTCTACATTAAACGTTGGCTCACGTATAATCTACAAAGATTCCTTATTTCGAAATCGTTTGATATCTATTTGCCCTTTACTTAAATTAAATTGGGTATATTTTTTTGACAAATAACTGTTGAAGCCCATCCATTGGGCTCATTCGATGCAATTTCTTGAACGCTAAAAAATTGCTAATTTCCCTTTTCTATTTTCGACTTTGGTAGATTTAGAGGATTGAAACAACGAAAAAAGCATTCGTACTTAACAAGTACAAGTACTTTTTTGGTTGTTTCATCTTTTAAAATCTCGTCAGGTTGAAAACAGAAAAGAGAAATCAGCATTTTTTAGCGTTCAAAAAATTGCATCGAATGAGTCCGATGGATGGGCTTCAACAGTTATTTGTCGAATAACTATGACCGATTTACTTCATGTACAGAGCAAGAACACGTTCTAGCTCTAATATCAAACACCTTAAACAAAATGATTTTAAGGTAGCGCTTTACAACTCTCGTTCCTACCACGACATAAAGCTCAAACAATAACCGATCATCAGCATTATATATGTGTTAGAATTAGTAAAGAATTACATTTTTCTGATATATGAGTATAGTTACAAGAACAAAAACGGATTGGAGTACCAGGCTGGTTGAGCACGCCTATCTACCTTCTTGAACTAAGCTTTGGCTATAATATCGTAAATCGATCAAAAATAGATATTTTCAAGAAGCTATAAGGTTATAGTGATGAGATTATCTTTTCAAAACGTATTGATAATTTAATCTTAAACATGCGATATAGGAAACGTTATTTGTAACAATCATCACGGAGAAACGCTCATTTTTTTGTCCATATAGAATTCTAAGATCTGTTAAATTTTGAAAGGATTTCTCTTTTAAGTCAACATATATAATACATTCATAACTGCGTTTTCTTCATTCGATTATATTCTGATTGAGCTTGTCATTAACTAATGGAAATCGAAAAACCTTCAGCCACATACAGTATAACTGGAACCTTTATTAAACTCGATAGCATATTAGTGTTTTTTTTCTAATAAAATCACTTATTAACAGTGACCCAATGATTGAAAGATGACTATATATGTAGTTACTTTTCATCTTTATTAAGATAAGCATTGTGTTCTGAACAGTGTCAACATTTTTCTAGAATACCTGTAAGCATTCGATTGTTCTTACACTGTGTACAAAATCTACCATAACTATGCCTGAAATCCTGCCTTTTGGTTTACTTTTACTTTCTCTTATTAATTAACTAAAAATGACCAACCGTGTCCAAGACTGAATTCGAAAGTTCGAGTTCGGTACATAGCTATATTTACTTTATAGTAACTTTTTGCTTTTGAACATGTTAATTTTTCAATGAGTTTTTATTTTGAACCTCTACCTCTGAACAAAATATATATAATCGAGTTTTTGTATTGTAAAAACATATCACAACCAAAAATTAGTTCTTCAAGTACATGCCTTGGTCTATGAAACAGTCATTTATTTGTTAGACATCGGGCACAATCAGTTGCTTTTGGAATCAAAATCACAATTATTATTTCTTTGTTTCTCGGAAGAACTCCGGAAAATATTCTTCTTTTTTTACAGAAGTATCAAATAAGCACAAGCATAAGCGAATTGCATACTGTACATAACTTTCTCAATAAATATTTTCATTATAAAATAAATTTTTTCGCTCAAATATTCATTTTTTTGAAATTCAATATATTTAAAATAAAAGCTGCTCAAACAAGAGAATAAACATTGAATGTAAAGATCATTGCAACAGAGGTTATATATATGTATATATATTTACTCTCTATTAAATAAAGTATTTATATACAATGAATAACAATAATACATAATAGCAGGAAAAAAAGAAGAAAGACAATATATTCTTTGTTTTAAATACGGATATATTTCGATATTGATATAATTAATTTGATATTGATCGACATTTCTCACAAAACCATTTTCCTTTAGGTTCTTCTTCAAGTTTAACACATGCAAAATGAAACCATTCTATTTGACAATGTGGATTATCACATGCAATCATACGTCCAAATGATACTTGATTACATATACAATATCGTGGTTCATATGGATCAATTGGAAATAAATCTAAACCAACAGGTTCAACTTTGGTTAATTCCTGTTGGTCTTTCTTTTTAATAGAAGTTTTATTTTGTACTTGATTTAATGGTTTATCTAATTTACGTCGTTTTTTATTTGAATTTATATCATCATTTGTTGATATTGTTCGTTTTTTCTTTCGATTACTAGTTGTATTTATTTGTGGCTGTGCTGCTAACTCTTCAAGTACATCATCTAAACGACGAATATGTTTTTCAACCATTTCATATGCTTGATTAGCTAATGTTATTTTTTCGTTGGCATGTAATAAACGTCGAGATTGTAAATCATTTAATATTTGAATCAAGTTATATTTTTCATCATGAGATTTTGTTTGTTGATATTTTGTTGCAATTGTTGAACATTCTGATTTTAACGATAAACTTTTATCATCAAGTTCTCGTAATAGTCGAAGATTACGACTTAAATCAATTGGTAAACTTTCCAAAGATTCAATAAATTCATCAAAATCCATCTGAAAAAAAAAACAATAATGAATAAGAAAGAAATTCTTTATTATGGATGAGATTCGAATTTGATATATATATCTTCAGCACTCAGATAATCTAATCTTTCATGTGGCAGTCAGTTGAGGGAAAGTTTCCATTTCATCATTGTGCTGATTAAAGAAAGCATTTTCCATACAATCAACTCGATCATTCTCTTTTTAATTTCTAAAATTAAATATTTTATAAACTTACGAGAAAAGGCTCCCAACTGTGACTTGTCAATCAAACTGATATTTTGGCCAACAGGAGGCCCTGATGAGACTAATAGAAGTTTATAAGGGTTTGTGTTCATGCACTTTTCTTCACAAGTTATTACAGCTTTACCGAATTTTTTTATCTCTGGCAAAGTATTTGCAAAAAAATTGAATTATGGAATTCCAATTTGAAATCTTGTCGATAGGAAAGTCTCGTAGACATTAGAATATCATGAAAATTTCAGCCTAAAAAGATGTGTTGCTTCTGAGATATTGAAAATCCAATAATACTCATTTATTGCTAAGAAATTTAAGAAAATCCAGTATTTTCAATACTTAATGTCGCAAAAGGAATACATCTCTTTAGGCTGAAATTTTTATGGTATGCTCATGTCCACAAGACTTATCTATGTACAAGATTTCAGACTGAAATTTCGCAAATCGACTTTTTCACAAATGTTTTCTGAGAAGTAAAAAATTCAGTAAAATTGTAACAACTTTGGAAGAACAGCACATGAGGACGAACCATTATAGGCTTCTACTAGTCTTGTCAGAGTCTATTTACGGATAAAATATAAATTCGCTTGCAAGTCACACTTGGAAACTTTCCCTCATTAACATCTACTATAAAACTTTCTGTATTAGTTATCACTGTACTCTTTCATCCGCTAATATCGAATATCTACCAATAGTTTATGCATAACTATGACCTATTATTTAATTTTTACAATTAAATATTAACAAAAAATTTGTGAAAGATAACTCAAAATATAAGTGTCGGATTATAATGACGATTGATTATTTTTATTATTTAAATGTATTTCTACAAACTCTTCTCATTCAATTGATGATAGTCTTCAAATCGTTTAGCGATTAAGACCAGTGGTTTTTGTCCAATTAAAATACATATCTATAAAAATATATTTCCATTATTTTCCCCGCTTTATACGATTCAAGTAAGTTAATCTAGAATGAAAAAAAAAACGAAAATTATGGCACTCGGCAAATCAATAGAAAAAAATACAATCACATTCAATTAACAAAAAAAGTAAAAAAAGAAATCTTTAATATAAGTTCTTATTGCTTCTGTTACATTCATCTTCATATTTAGCTCTACAATGAAGATGAACTAGTTTATTATTTGGAAATCTTACAACAGCTTGTGTTGCTGTAAATGGTTGTGTACATTCTGTTCGAGCACATGTTGAATCAGCATCAATTATAAACGAATGATTCTCACTTGATATACGATTTGATTGTGTACGAAGTAATTTTAAAAAAAGTAAATTACGTTCTAATTGTGAACTACGTTTATTTGTTGAACATGTTTGTAATGCATGTTCAATAAAATCTTTTAAATTATTTAATTTTAATAGACCTGGTAAAATTTCTAATGTTTGTACTGGATCAAGACGTTCGGATGCATTATTAACAATACGTAAAATTGTTTTTAAACTATTTTCATTTAAATTTCCATCATTACTTTTTTTTAAATAAAATTCAATTAAACGACGATAAAGATCATGTGCTAATTGGAGATTACCATTGGAATAAATAGTTTCACAATAACGTTCAGCATCTGTATAAAAACCATTTTTTACAAATGTTTCAAGTGCTAATTCATGTCGACCTAATTTACCAAGTACAATAGCATAATGTAAACTAAATAAATGTTCATTTGATGCATCATTTTGTTCTTGAAGAAAATATGCTTCTAATTTATCACAATCACATTGACAATTCTGATTAAGTAAAAAGAATTTTAATTTATTTTCATATTCAGTTTTCTGTTTTTTTATTGAAGATATTGCAGAATAATTGTCACTACTAACTGATGATGATGGACCAGATAATGATGATTGAGTTGCAATTACATCATTGTCTAAAAAATTTTATCAATAAGACAATATGAAATCGATTTATTGAAAAATCAATTCGTCATACACTATCTTTCATTCAATTAGAGTCTTATAAGAATGTGATGTTTTGTGAAACACAATCTAAAAGAACTGTGGTCTTGTTATAATATATATGAACTATTTCCTTTTTGCATTGCTGTCTATTTTCGTTTTCGAAAAGAAATAGACTTGTCTATTTTCGTTTTCGAAAAGAAATAGACTTGTCTATTTTTTGAATAGCTTTTGATAGGAACGACAGTGAACAAGAGTTTGCACTATTCAACATAGAAGAATTCCAACAAAGCTCTAGATTGAAATCATTTATTATGCCGAGTCAAGTAATGATGTCTGTTGTCAGTTTTAACGTGACTTGAGATTACCTTTTCAAGAGTTTAAAAATTTCCATTTTATACTGCCCTAGAGAAATTTTTGAAATTTCAAAAATACATGTCTTAAGTCATCTTAAAACTGAAAACAAACATCATTATTCGACTCAGGATGATAAATTACCCCTGTCTTGAGCTCTTTTGAAGTTTACCAAGAGTTATTTGCTCAAAACCGAGTGGCTCAGAAAAACCCTTGAAACTCTTGAACGAAATATGCTAGAAAGTTGGGACTTGTGTAAATTGGAAGAGAAGTACTTTTTCTATCGATTGATCATATTACAAATCAAAATCTAATGGAAAATGGCAATAGAATATCTGTATTTTCTGAAAACACCCATAGAAAATTTACCTGATTGATCAGTTATTGACCAATCAGATTTGAGCATATATAGATGATCCAGTGTTGTCTCATGAACGGTGAAACCTCTAGATCTGTATGTTGTTTCTATCAGAAATTATTCAAAAAAAACAGTCTGAACCATTGTTTTTTTAAAACGACAATAGACTCAACAGATTCTACTTATTGAGCGACGTCTCATCTCAAACGCGAGATACTACCAAGAGAGGTTTCGACATTAGAATAGGATATTAAGTTCGAATACATTTTAACAGTGATATTATATATATTTATATATATACATGCCACGTTTATATATTTTTTTTCTTGTATTAATAAAATAAAAGATACCTTCATAAATTTGTTGTTGATCACTTTTAACTTTTTGTTGTTTAGCTTTAATCATTGGTTTAAATTCATTAGATAATTGTTTAATACGATCACAATATGCATAAACAAGACGATTATGAATATCACGTTGTTTAGAACCAAGTTCTGGTTTTAAACAAATAGTTTCTAAATATTTTATTGCGAAATCTTGATTAATATCTTTTAAAAATCCATATACTTCAATCGGATTAAGTTTAATTGTTCCTATATTTGACATATCCATTGATGATGGTGATATTGGTGTTGATTCTCCAACAAATAATATTAATATATCATGAAGAATATTTTCATTATTTTTTTCTTCTAAAGCTGATTTTATCATTGGTTCAATATATTTAAAAATTAATGTTAATTGATTATCATCAAGCTTTGATAAATAATTAAGAATATTTTCACGTGTTGATAATGTTTCTGTATTTGTAATTAATTCTAATGCTTCACTATGTCGATTTTGTTTTTCATAAAATGAAACTAATTCTTGACGACGATGATGTTTTTTAAGTTCTTTTTCAACTTCCGATGGTAAACAACAATTATCTTGATTACGTAATAATGCATTAGCTAATATATTATTATTATCGATTAAATAAGATTTAAGTAAAGCTGTTTCAACAATAATTAATAAATCACGAACAGGTTTTAATATAAGTTGATTTCGAACAAGTGACTGAACCTATATATATATGAAAAAAAGTGTTTGAATGAAAGAGACAGTTTTGTTTTTTACTTCAAGCCAACTATCTGGTGAACGTCGAAAAACTGTTTGGAATATTCGACGTAAATCAGTTAAATAACGTTGTAATTCATGTAAAGCACTTTCAAATTTAACTCCAACAAAATCATTTGGTTCAGCAAAATGTCGATGTTGTTTAACAAATGTATTTAATTCATTATATGATTTTGTTAACCATACATCAGCTGATAATGGTGCAAATAATGATATAACATCAGCTGGATCAGTTAAAAAATCATTAAATTCAACAAAAGCTTGTTCAAATTGTTGTTTATGAAACAATTGAAATGCATCCATTGTACCAACACGATAATATTCAGTCCAAAGTTCTATCTCACTTAATTTTTGATTATTACGAGATGGTTCATTTATTACAGAACTTTGGCGAGTTATTGGTGTATCAGCTGTTGACTAAAAACAAAGAATAATTTTAAAAAAAAGCTATTAGCACAATCCTTGCGGGATTAAAATATGGAACGTGATGTAGCTGTGCTTTCTAATCACAAAGAGATTGTTTTATTCTATCTATATTGAGACACATTTCTTCACTATTATTTTACTTAATAATTCAAAAATACAATAAGGAAATAATTCGTATATGGTCTTTGATTGTATATCAATAACATCTATCACAGTCTGTGACTAGAGATATGTAGGGCTAAGTTTTATGGTCACGGGAAACTTCCAAATTTTGTTTCTGCAAACTCTATCCGTGACGCTGAGGCGACGAAAGTCGCTAGGGTGTCTGTCGGTCACGATCTGTGGATGTAGAGAGGGAGTGCAAATTTCTACTCTGTATGAGAGAGTAAGCCGAAAATGTACTATATCTTGCGTATTTAAATACATCGGTAGTTTACTAGAATCAGAATTGCTCTTTCAGAATATGTGCATAGAATTTTTCTATGACTATAGAACTATAAGTAAATCTTGATAGCATTCAAAAAAAAAATTTTTTTCTAACGAAGCAAACACCTTATTTTTCGAAAGATAAGTCTATATCAAATAAGTTCTGTAAATATATAGTACAGGGTATAACAAAATTATAGCCCCCCTTTTGTCGTTGAGATTTTTCAATGAAGACGAATAGTTAGATCAAATCTAAATAGTGATTTCGATAGCCCTTGAAGTTCTCTATCGAAAACAGTATAGATCAAAATCCCCAAAAAAACTTTCCTTAGAAAGTTTTACAAAAAACCGAAGTGCTCCAAAATCAAGTGCCAGAGGCACTTGAGAAAAACATTTCAAAATATAGTCATCCGAAAGAGCANATTGTTAACAGGTGATTAATACAACAGATCAATACTAAATCAAGTCTTTTATATTCCGAACAAAAGCACAGGGATGCACTAAGATCGCTCAGGTTAGAGGGATCTGAAGAAAAACAAAAATTTCTTAAGCTTGCAATAGTAACTCCTCCCACTCGAAGTCGTCATGGCTGAGTGGTTACGTTCTTCGACACGTATTCACAAAGTATACTATATACAAAAGCTTAATATCATCAGTCATAAATATGACCGTAGACAAATTGGTAACGTCTACTTGTCTTGGGTCAGCCGCCAGATAGCATGTTGACTAAGTTGTGACATACATCTGCTCTTCTGATTATTTAGCATGTGGGCAGAGAGCTCAAGAACTCTATGTTAGATCAATCTTCTGTCCAGAACTATAGCAAGTACTAGTTGTAAGAAAAATATCGGATTATAGAATCTGCTGCTATGCAGCATCCCATACAGCAAGATAGCCGAAAGGCAAGGGTATTCTTTTTTTCTTCCTCCACTCGGGACACCCCCGCAACAGCTATATATATGTCAAAACGAAGTAAAGAAAACGAATGACATTTGCAAGAAAACAAAATGAGAGAGAAAAGTACCTAAACTTTATCAAGAGAGGAGAACGCTCGGAAATTATTTTAAAGCGATGGAAAGAAGAAAAGAAATATATATATACGTTATTTTAGATAAAATTCTTTTGACTGCTCATTCTATTATTAGTCGACATGGAGAACCATTTCTGCTATTTACACAAAAATGTTTTCATAAAAAAAAATTAAAATGGCTATTGATTCAAGTATTATTCATAAATTAGCACAATTAAGAATTATAGAACAGTAAACTTTATACTGATAATTTAAATATAATATAATACTGAGTGTTTACAAAAAAAAACATACTGAACATTTTATTTATTTTCATGTTTTAATTTACATGCACATACAACGAAAGCAAAAGCATTAATTTATAGCAATTAGAAATATTATACACTTGACCTACGGAACAATTGACTTTATTTAATGTTTAATGTTTAAATGAGATTTGCAAAGTGACTGCGCATTTAAACGGTTGAATGCTTTTCAAAAATTAAAAAATTATTGAGAACAGGTCAACTTTAAAGTTATTTTTCTTTTTTGTTGTCACATACTATAAAAATAAAATTCTTTCTTTTTTTTCTCTTTTCATTCAATTCTCGACATTATGTACATTGACATGACTATGTCTTCCAGTAGTTATGCAAAAAAAAAAAAAACACATATTACTTATTCTTTTGATTACTTCAGATATGAATAACGAAAAAACAAAAATCGATTCAATACATCAAAACGAAATAATGAAAAGTATGTTTATAATAAAGAAAATTTAATTGATTATTAAATTATTTTATTTTTAGCCAAGTATCAAAGAAAACTAAAATGCTTGTATGCTTCCAAAAAATGTTCATCTTCAAAATGTTGCTCAACAAATAAATGTTTATATGCTTATGATAATTTAGCTTATGGTTTTACTAATGATGTTAAACAGACTAGTGAAATATAACCAAACTAGAATATTTTATCAGTAAATACCAAAAGTTTTTTTTTTTCGGTAATATGGTAGGCCTTATAATTCAACTATTCATTTTTTATGATCATATTAATTGGATTCCTTTTTCAATAAATATAAATGTTGTAAACGCAAAACTCACTTGACATAGATAAGCTTGTACCACTGCTAGTCGATGCAAGAGAAACATTAGAACCACCTACAAAGCACATAAAGCAAATGCAAGCCAATGAAAGCAGTTATATCAAAACAAAAAAAAAAAACTGGCACACAAAAGTAGATTTAATTAACAAGTTTTAGTTAAGCATTAATGTGCAAAGTAGTGATATGCGAAAAAACAAAATATATTGATTAATGTGCCATTATAAACCTGATATGTATTCTCCGTATTGAACGACAATTGATGTTGTAACATGTTCATCTTGCTGACTTGGTCTTAATAATGATAGTACATAAGGATATTTAGATTCGGTTACAATACAAGAATGATTCTTTTTGATATTGATATATTACCAACAGTTACTGAATGTTGTGAATAGCTCCGTTAGAACAACGGACCTATGCGTTCATAAATAGATAGCATAAAAAAAATTCGAGTTTTTTTTTTTTGTTGAATTTAACATAAAATCATTATAATTGATAAACATAATTTATGGAGTAATTAACAATTATTAAAGTAGAAAAAAAAACCTAACATACCAAAACGTTTAAACAATGGACCTTGTCGCTCAGCTTGACGTAAATCTGAATATAAAATTAGAGTATATACATATAAGTAATTATTGTTCATCTGAAACAGTAAGAAATACTAACTCTCAAGTTGTAATTTGGCCATTACTAAAAAGCAAATAAAAAGAAAATTATAAATTAATGTAGAAAAACATTCATATACATTCTCAATGTGTGACTTGTTTATAACATCAGATTCCATTAGCACTCATTAGAAATCTATATATGTATGTGTGTATGTAAGACAAAGTTAAGATTTAGACAAAATTAAACAGTTTTTAAAATAAACTGATCAACTTCAAGTAAAATCTAAATTTAGCAAGCTGTCGAGTTCGTCAGTATACACATGCCATCAAAATCGTCTCAGTTTTGACGATTAATCAGTAATTGTTTCATCATATGATAAAATGTAAAATGAGATTTTTCATGTAGTATTTCAACTGACAAGAGAAATCTTTCAACTGCTTAATTGCTTTTGAATCAGAGTTAAGCGCATCATGAAGACCGAAATGAATTTTGAATAACCTGAAAAAAATTCAGGACCTGAGTGAGCATATTACTACAAACATAAAGTATTTTTTAACATGAATGTCGTGGTTCAGAAAAATTTGCTTTCGAATTTCTATCCCTGCATAGCGATAGGTTGTAGCAGGAGTAGGTTATTTTGAAAGTCTCAGGTCTTTTAATTCACTTCTATCCTGAAATCAGAACATCGAGTCTGTTGGTGTAGATGAGCGATTGGAAAGACACACTTTTACCATAGTTATATCTCAGAATAGGAAGAGCAACAAGATCTAAAACAATCACAATGATCTATTCTCGTTACGAACTGTCTTTGAACAAAATTTCAACTTAAAATTCGAAAACGAATTTTCCCAGTGTTCCCAATAGGATCACAGCATTCATTTGAAAAATATCGTAAAAGTACAGTATCTCGGTAGCAATATTACTTAGAGCCTGAACTATTTTCATGATATTCATTGTTAATTTGGGTTTACATAATACATGTAGCCTCGACTCAGAAACGATTTATCAATTGGAAGACTTTTCTCATTTGCGGAAAGTCACTCTATTTTCATGAAAACATCTACTTTTGATTATTAAGCAGCTGTGTTACATGGAATTCCAGCGACCTATAATCGGTTATCTCATTACATGATGTTTTTTATGATACACTAAAACTGAAATAAATCGTATCTCGACAATTATGCAAGAAAGTGTTACGACACTTTTGTTGTATGACATAGAACATAGTCAAATGTATTACTTAAAAATTCGAACGAAAAAAGAATATCTTTACCTTTCGAAAGTGGAAATTGCTCAACGGCAGACTCCTTAGCCAGATATCTTACCTACACGCCTAGTTTGAGCTTCTTGTACACAACTGATTAATCACGATGGCAGATGTATGTCAGAACTTAGTCAGTCTGCTTACAGACAAGTGACCTGAGACCAACAGCTACTAGCTACTTGTCTAGGGTCATTCAATAACTGTTGATACCGCGTAATTTGAATGCATGACGAACAAAATAGCCAATCAGCCATGATAGCCTCAGAAATTAGTATTCACTAATATACAATCAGTAAGTGTCTATTCAAATACTAACGATTGTATGTATCGTTAGTATTTTTCCTCTTCGAAAATTTCCCTTATATTCATCCAATTATTGAATTACCTTCAAGATCAGTATAATCCAACCGTTCTCTTTCACGTTCTCTTGAAGTATCTCTTGACCGTATTGTAGTTGTACCAGTACTATGATTAGTATAATTTTCATCAGCATGTGTAACTGTAATATTAGGTCGAAGTGGTGATATTGATCGAGTATTAATATTTTCCTTCAATAAAGGACTAATTGTACGTAATGGCGAATTCAATCGACCACTTTTGACGGGTTCTATAATTGAAAAAAAAAAAAGAAATTCCTTAAAATACTTAACAAAAAAGAAAAGCATAATCAGCATAACAAACAAATAGTTACATAGCATACTCATCAAACATGNCTTAAAACACTTCTGTCTCTTAACAAATCTAAGGATATCATGAAGATTGTCGACAAAATTATTTTTAAGACAAAAAAACTGGATACTATCATTGATATAGTTTAACATCTCTCAAGTTATCACCGCTGAAATATATATAGAGGGTGAGGGTGTGGGTGTTTTTGTTCTACTTACCCACACCCACACCCACCCACACCCCATTTCGCTCTCTTGGAGTTTTAGCACGCTCCTTCGAAAGAGAAAACCTGGATAAAATACTAAGTAATTGATCTCCAGGAAACAGGAATTCCATCGAACTGACTTTCACAATACTTATTGACTTTAAACATATTCTATATATTAATTACGTAATGAACAGATCCACTGAGTACTAGATGAGGGCGAAAATGGTGTACACAGTGAAGAAATATTCTTTTAGCGATTGCTGGAAGTTCGCGACAAAATTCATATTATCTCGAAATTCATGTTGAGTAAAACATTGATGACGAAATATTCTTAATTATCTCAACAGATGTTAAGTTCACAAAATCAAACGCACTAAGAAAGGATGCGATGCCTGACTTTTCCGAATTTCAATTGGAACTTGCCTAATCTATCGATCGGCCTAAAAATCGTATTTCTACTCAATTGTGATCAACGTGGATGGATAACACTGAATTTAACAGGAGACGTCAGGTATTAATTCTCTATTTATATCAATATCTTGTTGTGTTCCAAATGTGTGATAATAATGAGATTGAATGAAAGGTCATTTTTTTATATGAATGCATAGATACCTCAAAATATATTCACTCGTCTTATACCAAACGAGGAAAATCTGAATAAGCCATTCTTCATAGAAAATAGTGTAATTTTCTTGTTGACAAACCTTTGAATGAATTCGAAAACTGGCTGAAACCTTTCTCTCCCGATAAGATGTACTTCTTTGTCGTGACACTGGATTTTCAAGTAAACTGAGTTTTTATGTCGTGTCTATAACAAGCGACTATATTTTAGCCATGTAATATCTCGATAAAACAATGTTACTTTTAACTGAAACTTTCAGGATATTCCAAGAATCACTAGATCCATCTACAGACAAAGTGTCAAGTCAAAACTCCTTTACTCGATAAATATTTAAGAATTATCGAAAATTCAGTAAAACAATCATAAATTCCTTCCAAAGATCCATGAGAGCTAACTGTATTAGGTCTACGCTACCTTCTTATAAGCTCAATATAAACTCATTAGCTGATGTTTCCTTCATAAGCGAATTCTATGAACAAACAAGAATTAACTCTTTCCATCAACAAATACATTTAATATATCTCTCTTTACGTCTCCATATTTGTGAATTTTCTTCATTCTAAAAGCAATATTTGTTTTTTCCTCAAGTACATGAGCTTGTGTTTTTATAACAAAATCTCTTGCAACTTGAAGTTTTGTTTTTAAAAATGATCGTACAAAATCTGTTACTGGAATCCCCAAAAGATGACAAACTTTTTGTGCAACTGTATCATCAGATAATGTTGCTTGATCCCTATTCGTTCTTGTTTAAATTGTATATTACCCATTTGTAAAACAGCTGATATTGTTCAAAATATTGAATTTAAATCGTCATTTGACATATTCATTATTTGCATAACGTTAACTGTATTTTGAAATTCTTCATCATCATCAATATCTGTTATTGTAATATTACGATGTGTTAAATAACGATAACGATTAAAATCTTCTAATAAATAATCTGTAATCATCTTTGTATTATAATCACGTAATAATTGATAAAATATATGAAATGTACGTTCGTCTTTAGCTTGACGAATCGTACCAGATTTTTAAGTAGATAAGTTTTAATTGATGCACCAGTAATAAAAACCCAATGTATCAAAGGTTAATACAAATAAATTTACCAAATCGTGATGAATTATCATTTTTAACTGTTTTAGCATTATCGAATGCCTTTATGAAAAAAAAACAAAAAAATAATGAAAATTTCAAGTTCTTAGATATGTGATGTTTCTGTTTTCTTACCTGCAAGAATTGGATTTGCTTGAACAAGTTGAGAGTCAAGTTCACCCTAGAATAGAAAAATATTAGACAAAAATTTCATTAGCACAAATTCTTACGGATTCATCGTTTATTTTATTGGCATACATCTGTTGCTAAGTACAAAAAATACTATTAAATAATCATATTTATAGCCGTGGACAAAAGTCCCGCAGCTCGGCTCTATAAGGTTTGTTTTCTTGAAATTCCTACTATAAGAAAACGTAATGAACCCTAATCGCAAACAAAACTTGTCGCTCTATTGTCTTGCTCAGACTGAGATATAAGATTTTGTCCTATTGTAAGGTAGGGAAAAAAAAGTTCGCCGTAATTTTCTTATCAATATATTTTTGCAACTGCTTGAGCAATTTGAACAAATAAATAGTCATTTTAAAGAGCATTTCAAAGTGCACTTATTGTGTAAAAATAAAGGTCCTACCTCAAGAAGTAAGAGAGTCAATAAAGAAAATTTGTTACATACGTTTTTGGTTCTCCAAAAATAACGGGTGGGACAGTGTGAGTGTATGAGTGTTTGGATGTGAGTGCAGGTCAGAGTATTCCTTCCATCTACACCCACAACCTCAAATACCATCGACATGATGCAATTGCTCATGTATTTAATTACTCAAAAACTCTTTTACTCGCGAAACTGACCTTGCGAACTATTATCATCGCGTCGGAGTACATAGCGCACTCTGAAGAGTCATAATCCATACTCACAACGATGCAGACAGTAAAGTCAATCGTTTCTTTATGATTTGGAAACTTTTGTAGCGAGAAGCTGCATACTTGCTTTTTCAAAAGAAAACTTCAAGAAATCGAAATCAGTTTTCAAATTAGAGACTACCAGCTATTTGATGACGAGATATTCGAAAATGACTTGAATAGTGGAAGTGATGTGTCGATTATTACACTACTACTTAACGAAAAGGAATTCCGCTCGCGTGATGAAACAGATTATAGATAGTGTTTTCAATAAAAACGAAAAGTTTTGTACAAGATTCGGATGTCTCTTTCGGTTAGCAATTCTCGAAAGTGTTGAAAGGGTGTTACGTTAATGTCTTTACAACAAGTGGTCAACGATCATATCACCTGAGATAGATGTCACAGTTTATATCAAAGAATATATCAGGCAGCTTATAGTCATGTAAGTTAGTGTAGTTTCCTATTGGAATGTTTGTACTGGAAGTTTAAGAGAAATACTTGACATCCACTATGTAAACCATTTCCTATATTGTTTTAGTCATTCGTACAAAACTATCTCGAGACGCTTAAGCTAGAAATAGTCGCATTGATTACTTGGTCGTCACACATTTATGCGTTCTGTGTAAGAACACCGAAGATTTTTCAAACGCATGAGAGAAGAGCGTTAACCTTTAGAAGATTGGAAGAACCACTCAGTTTCCATTTCCCACATAAGTCTCCAATTCAATATAACTATGTTTCATCGAATCTAATTTTTGGCAGTATGTAAACTGCATTCAAAAACCGTTTCCAAGAGCATCAATATACTAGGAAGTCAGTGCACCCAGATAAACTTAGCTCCATAATCATGTCTGGTGCCACTAATCTACAAAAACCTTTTCGAAATAATATGTTAGCTAATCTAAGAACAATAGGTAATGCTTGGAAAACCGTTATGTATCGTGATTTTGGTAAGAAAACAGTGAACTGAATGGCAACATATTCTGATTTCTTCAGCTTCTATCTTTCACTCCTATAGGATAATTAATTTTCCCAAAATTGAGTATTATTTTAATCTCATGTGCGTCTAATAAAAAAATTAAAAAAAGGACTAGTCAAGAGAGATCCATGTGTTTGATACGGCCGAGGATTAAGCAATTCGCATCGACGAGCGTTACTTATTGCCGTTAGTTTTGAAAATAAAATTGTAGAAATATCAATGAAAATGAGAGAATTGGCTTAGGTATTCACCCGTCCAAGATCTTAATGCGTGATCGATTCTTCCATTAATGTGAATGAACTTAACATTTTTTAGTCCAACAACAGAGTAGTAGATTTGAAAATAATGATAAGATGCTAGTAATCGAGAAGTTGGAAACTGAGTCTCGGATCTAAGCTTGGTTTTATTGATCACATTTTATGCAATATGACATTTGATTTTAACTTTGCATCATCAGTAATTTTTTATGAAATTCTCTGGAGACTTCATCAAGATTTGTTTGTAACCAATCTCAGTCTCAGTTTCACTCTCAAATAATTCCAAACCAAGAATTGAAACATGTGCATTCTAATTTGTACCGACTAATTTTTTTCCTCTAAATATGTGTACCGTTCTAGATTAGTTCTTTTTAAGAAAGTAGAAAAGTAATTTCGAACATTTAGATTGCATTGTAATGAGAATCTAAAACGAGGATCTTAATAGTGTGCTGTAATATGTTATTTACGACTGCACACAAGCTTGATATACAAGTAACTAGTCGATAGTGGCTGCTCGAATTAGCGGTGATGATTGACGAGGAGCTTCTTCGGTAGCTTTAAATGAGAGATGTTTTTAAAAGAAGTTTGAAGGGAAAGGTTTAGTGTTTTCGTCGAGTGATCGATCGATCACGACAACGAGGATCGAAAACTATCAAGTGATCTCTGCCAATGTTTTTAGCAGAGTACAGTATTATTTCCCTTATACTCTGCTTTTGAGGATCGAACCAAGTGAGGTCCGAGGCGTTACTCGTTATTTATCATTATTTTTATTGATTTCGAATAAAATTTAAGAATCTTATTATATTGTTCTGAATAATTACCAACACATTACGAAACAAAAAAAAACTTGCACAATAAATGCTGCAACTCCGTATTTTATCCACATATATGTTTAACCAAAATTAAATTTATTTCACAGATTGCTACTTAGGACACATGATAATTTTCATCTATGTAGATTTTCTTTTTTCTTACAACAATAGACAAGACAATTTTCTCTTATTTTATTCTATTTGTCTTTAATTTAATACTTTATTTTTTCGTCTTTCAAAATCTTCCTGGATAACATATTTTTGCATGAGGAAAATATTCTTGTAAACGAAAATTCGAACATTTTGTTTCACCACATAGTTGTAATTTATTTATTTTGGTACAATTAATTCGTGTAGCGTCTCTTGTGAAATTGTGTGTTACTCGTTTTAAAGATTCGTAGTTGATATAAAGAAGAACATTATTTTGCAAATGCGTTTTAGTATCAAATAGAAATTGTTCTATATAATCATCATGGACCTCGACAATATCAAGTTCATTAAGAAAAGAATATTCAATAACAGATAAATTTCGATTATCATTGTTTAATTCATAAGATTGTTTGCGATTTTGTGATTTATGATTAATCAAAGTCAATTGTTCCATAAATGGAAATGATTTCTGAATTCGAAGAAAAAATTCATGTTCAAAAGGACGTTCATCCAATAATAACACTACACGAACATATGTATATAATCCACCAGGAAAATTATTTGGAATACCACTATAATATTGCATTCGAGATGGATATGAATAAATGTGACATCGACCTCTTCTTGCCTCTGGAAAATAATTAACATAAGAAATTATATTATTATTTGGAAAGTCAATGAATGTACGTTGAATATCTTCTGCTGATGGTAAATTCACTTGATTATGAATAAACATGAGTGAGCGAATGTAAAATCTAAATTGATTTAATCGTGGCATACGATTAATAATGTTTCTCTTCAAATTATTTCCATCAATAAATGTTTCATCAACAAAGATCGCAATATACAAACCAAGTTGTTCTAGATTTGACATTCGATAGAGAAGTGGAAGGATTAATTCATCGTAATAATTTGTTTCATAATCACAGGACAGAGAAAAACATTTTAGATTTGGTAAATCGCTCTAAAAAAAACAACATTTCTTTTGTTATTTGACAACATAGAGGTTGTTCTTGTAAAACTAACTTGATTATGAATTTCCTCTGGACATTGAATACTAAGCAAATCAACATAGAGCGTGTTAAGTTGATTAAAACGACCATCGAGAAGATAAAGACAATCATCAAAACATTGAATCTTGATATTCAATTTCTGAAGAGTTGAAGAATGAAAAGTAGGAGGAGGTGGATCATCAAACAATAATCGAAGACGATTTTTATACGATGATTCATATAATGATAAATAAATTAGACTAGTGAAAACAGTCAAGATATAATCGCATATGTTTACCACCGTCAATATCGTCTCCTTATTATTATCAATTGTAATAAATAATATTGTAATCTGATTTTTGAAAACATTCGATGGAAGCGTTTCACCTAAATATAAATACAATATTAGTAACAAAAAAAAATCTATGCAAATAATATGAATATATTCAATGATCTAGTCATTTATATGAATAAGTTTGATAAATCTTTCATTTGTATAGAATAAATGACAATTGAATTGAAATATCTTACTAGTAAAAAGACATCGAACTGACTCTTCATCAATATTATAAAGACCAAGAGCATATAAATTAGGATAATTTGTAGCACATAAAACATGTTTCATGGATGATGATTCAAGATTTAGCCATTTGATTTTATCATGAATTTCAGGCAAAATTTGTAAACAAAATCGATTAAGCATCATATCAGAAGAAATTAGATCCATAAAATTATGTGAGAACCATTTAACAAAAGTCAAACAACTTGTAAAAATTGAATCATGAACAATTTTATTTAGTCGTTGATTGACACCATGTAAAGAATAAAGTACATCAATATTGTTGAGTTTTTTGAAAATAATCATAAGAATTTCATCAGGTAAATCATTTAGTCCAACACATAAATTCAACATGTCTATTTTCACTTATCTATTCTTTTCAATTTATGAAGGTCAATATTTATATGCATATGCACTCATCTATTCTATTTGACCGATATCGTCCATACAAATAATAATGCATTTTTCTAAAGTCAAAATTGATCATGAATAAATTTATGATTCAAAGAATGTTGTTTTTTTTTCTCATTTGTCTAATATGTCATATGATAAAAGGTGATACACTCTTTCTGTTTATTTATTTTATAGTGAATATGAGGACTTGCAGGATTTAATTGACACTTAATTAAAAAATATTTCTCTAACTATTTGAAAAAAGCTTGTTAGCGCAGCTCCTTCGGAGCTGAAACGCGTAACTCACATATATCTTTAAAACTTAATATGCTAATACATCATATATAAAGTGAAAAATTTCTTGTACACTGTAGTTGTTTTCATAGATAATCGATGACAAAAGTGAGACTTTATTATTTATTTCTACATTTAAAACAGAATTTTTTTATTTCAGAGCGCCCGATTTCCTTTATAATTGTTGTTATGCACTCAATATTATTCATTTTTTTTGTTTTTGTTTTAATGTGACGTTGTTATTTTTTGTTCATCATCGACTATCTCATAAATCAGACTGTTATCACAATGCACTATATATACATCAGCAGATCTTACCGTACTACTATATATCTGAATCAACTCATAAATGGTGATATCGTTTATTTTTTAAACTGATAAAAAGATCGAATCATGTTTTTCATATTGATTATATGATTGCTAAGACAGATCACTCTATTACTACTCTTCATTCTTCATTTTTAAAGTACAAATTTGAATTCTAAAAAAGTTGATGATTTTGCTATTAAGTATTTTAACGGATATATATTGTAGTTTTTCAAATATTAATGAAGGCGTTGAAATATTGTATAAGAGTCGAGCTTCATATTCTTTGTACTGTTCAACTCCTTTTTTTTTATTAATAAATAAATCTGAAGCCTGTTGCGTGCCGTTACTGAGGTCTGTAATAGGGACCTGTCTTTAATGGGGATTGTGGGTGTTGGGCGTGGGTATGAGTGTGGGTGTCGATGTTGTAATGATCCTTTCCTACTCCAACACCAACACCCACACCCTCTCTTTAGTTATTATTGATTGAATAAGATTTTTATTTTTGATTTATAGAGGTTGTTCGAAGGTTCACTTAGTGCGTGGACAAACGTTGTACAAAATTGACAATATCACTTTTTTGTTCTTGATCCCACTCAAGAGATGCTTAGTTATTATACAGTAAGATGATAAAAAGAAAATAAAAATATTCTATCGAATAATTTATTCTAGCCTAAGGAAAATATGGTCAAGCAAGAACGACGTGAACTTGTTTTGGTACGAGTATATAATCGAAATTTTTTTTTTTTTTTTAATTTATTCAATTTTCTTTTTAAAGGGAGCCTATTTAGGTATTAATTCTGAAGATGATACTACAATAAAATGCATAAATGTTTTATAACTGGAAGATATTTATATGGTAATCTATAAGTTTACCATTCGATGTCATGGTAAAACATTCCACTTTCAAGGCAAGCCATGTTTTGTGACATTTTATCATCTTATCTTAAAGTCATAGAAATACATTTATTTTCTTTATTAGCTCGTGATGCTGAAGAAAGACAAAAATGGATATCTAATTTAGAAGAAGCTATAAGGGTGTGGGTGCAGGTATGAGTATCACATCCACACCTACGCCCTTTGAAAACAAGACAATAGATATCTCTAAGCGACAATGATTTTCGATTGTTGGAAAACGAAGTTTTCTCATGATCCTATCCTTTTTTCTGATAGGAGAGGAAAATGAACTTGAATAATTAAAAAAGAATCAAAAGTCTTAATTTCATTTTACTTTCATGAACATTTGTCATTCATTTCTAAAGCATTTTAAATCTGCTTATAAAGTAAAAACATAGATAGATCCCATTGAAAATCCATCTTAACAAAAGAAAAACAAAAAGTGACTAAGATTCTTAAAATAGATAAAACTAGTCGTTGTCGATCATGATGAGATTGATTGAACTGTATTAAACAAGTATCATAGTAAATTATAATATAGATTTTAGAAGATTTAACTCATAGTCAAAAGAACAGAGAGTTTCTTTTCTAATATGTTTGATATGTTTATTAAATGATATTTTTTTGTTATGCACTGGAAGAGATACGATGAATACGGCACAGATGTGCATAATTTGAACAACGATATGGAAATCATGTTAAGATTTTGACAATTATTCTTGTAATATGAATAGATCTGGGAAGGACAAAATTTTATTGATGATAAAAAATGAATATTTCTTTGATTTATGTTCCTTTATATTCCACAAATCTGTCACTTTTGTGTCATGCACATGGAAAGAAAAACATTTCAAAGAAATTACGGAATGAAAATAACATCGATGTTCGTTTTTGGAACGATGTCGCATTATAGTTTTATTATGAAGTGTAAAAAATTTTCATTTCTTTTTTCTTTTTGTTGAATGATATTATGGTTCTCGTTTCTAGAAAGAAACAAAAATGAACATAAGTCGAGGGCACTAGCGTAGAGTCAATCTGTGATATATATTTGTGTGATCTTTCTTAGGTGATCTTCATCATGTGCGAAAAATCTGTTTGAAATAGTCTGTCTTTTTTTTTAGCCAACACTGACTTTCAAACTGAAGAGAACAGATGTCACACTCGGATCTTAGTCTAACAAACTTCAAAGCATTTACAAATGTAAAAAGTACTCTATTTTCGAATGATCTAAAGGTCCGAGTACAAGAATGTTCTGCTCTATAATCATCAATGTTGGTCATCTACTTTTAAATTAACTGACAAATTTATTTATCTTAGGTTTTTTTTTAAATAAAAAAGAAAATATTGAATGTAAAGTTAAATTTTTTATATAGAAAAACAAACAAAGAGAAGATGTTAATTATAATTGATATAGTCCATTTTAAAAATAGATTTCGAGATAATAACAATGAAATATTTTATCTGAATTTATAGAGAATAAAATAATAAGTGGAAATAATTATCCATGGTAGTGAAACAATTATTCCACCAGACAATGTATAACTTGAACTAAAATTAAAAGAAAAAAAAACAGAGTCATACTGTAAATTAGAATATGTATATCGACAATTTTTAATAATAAGAAACCAATTAAAATACATAACTGGTGTACATATTGTTGTTAAACATAAATGAAGTGTATAAAGAAATAAAAAAATATTTGTTAAAAGATATTTTATCATTAAAACATTTATATTTCAAATCAAATTCTTCTTTTCGTTTTCCAAATGGTAAAGTAAACGAAAATATTTTTTTGTTTTATTATTATATTTATATTTTCTCTTACCAATTAATATATGATTTATTTGTTAAAAAACTTAATTTTCTATGATAATAAATAATCAAAAAAATCAAAAAAACGACAATAGCTGTTTCCCATGGAAGAATTTCTGTATATGATAATGCAAATAAAATATAATGAAATAAAACATATATTAATGATGATAAATAATCAATTGACAATTTTTCATTCTCTTTTTTTCCTTTTAATATTATTAAGGGGTGTGGGTGTGGTTGTGGGTGTAGTTGAAGGGAGACTAACACCCACACCCACACACCCACACCAACACCCCACACACCCACACCAACACCCCACACACCCACACCAACACCCCACTCACCCACACCAACACCCCACACACCCACATCAACACCCCACACACCAACACCAACACCCCACACACCAACACCCCACACCCCACACACCCACACCCACACCCACACCCCACACCCACACCCACCCACAAGAGAATTCAATAATATATATATCACGCGAGAAAAGAAGTCTTCCTTGTGAGATCTTAATCCCACGTATACTTTATTTGTATCTCTCTTTTCGTAATCTCTGCTGTTCGTCATCTCTTTCACAAAACTTAACGCTATATATATATAGTCATAAGAAGGGTTGGGAAATTCCTACAAACGATGAACAGGGAAAAATTCATATAACAAATGAAAGACAGAAGAATACAACGAAATGGAAAATTCCAACATGTATAGAAGGAAAGGAACAATATATGAAACATGACTAACAATAAGAGAAAAGAAGAAGAACATAAGTTCATATGTATAGTCGTATAGATAGAGAGGGGAAAATCCTTATGATTGCATCTGAAGAAGATGCAGGTCATAACATTCCTCTAAAAGCCTATCTATATCCCATCTTTTGGTCAAAAATCGATATGTAATTTATAATCGCCTTTCATTTTCGATTATTTAAATAATATCCAAGATTTAACATCGATAGTTGATATCATCGATCCAATCACATCCAATACCAGAGCAATTTAATATTATTAAAAGACAACGGTATTAAAAAAAAAGGTAAAAACATATGTGGGAAATGAGGCTGAGCAAAAGAGATTTTACTTTAAATAATCTTTCTTAATCAATCATGTCTCAATGGACAAGAAATTCTTGGCAGTTTAAAACGAGATATTCCGTTGGATGCTCCTATTTGACTTTTTTTCAACCTGATTTAATCCATATTAAAGTCTTGTACATCTGGATCTGATCATTCATATTATATCGTCACCCAGCGCAGCGAATTTACTTTCAATACGATTGTTCTTAGAGAATGTTCTCTTAAAACACTTCTGTCTCTTAACAAATCTAAGGATATCATGAAGATTGTCGACAAAATTATTTTTAAGACAAAAAAACTGGATACTATCATTGATATAGTTTAACATCTCTCAAGTTATCGCCGCTGAAATATATATAGAGGGTGTGGGTGTTTTTGTTCTCTTTACCCACAGCCATACTCACCCACACCCACCCCATCAATATATGTCATTTTCGATCGCGAAGATGTTAAGAAGAGAAAATCAGAAACTACGGACTCAAATGCGAGAATGAAATGTCATTTATCGAATCGATAGAATCCGTTTTCTTAGAGAAAGCCACCAAAAAGACAAGTTTTTGTGGACTTTCTTTTTTTTCTCAAGCTTTCAGATATGTAAAACGAAGATAATAATAAACGTTAGCCACCACTCTTCTTGCTTATGGTTAAGACAGCTATGAATACAGCTGACTATCTACTTTTCAATTTATTTTATTTTCCAAACAGCAAGTTGACCGTAGCGTAAATAATTTGAGTTTTCGATAAGGGTGATACAAAAAATTCCTTGCTGTGAACTGTAAATATTTCACGAGGAGCACCGTTGTGTCAATAATCGTAGACGCGGTTATTCGTTTTTCATGAGATATCGATCTTTTCAACACTGCTGCTTCACTATTATAATGTTTTTCAGTATAATAGAACGAAAATTCTTCTTTCGAGAGTTATGATACAAGTTACGAAATTTTTTTTTGCAGAATCACAACAGCTTTATAAAGTGCAAAATGTTGTTAGAAATAAGAAGTACTAATTGTCTTTGACCCTATCCCAGATTCAATACGTTCTGCTTTCTATGTTTATTATGGTAGAAAGACAGCTTTTCCTCTATGTATCTTAATATGTTCTGTATTCAATTTAATGATTCATTAAGTTTTGTTTTTGTCTGCTTATATTGTTCTTCGGATTCCAAAATTCGACGTGAAAAAAAGACTTCGAAATTATCATTTAAATCTCGAGCACTTTCCTTGCCATTGTAATGAGCACGTTGTGCCCATAAGACATTATTTTTAGGCGCATCATTTATATGTACTAAAGCAACATATTCTTGTGGAAATCTATCTAAATCTACACTCATTTCTTCATTCATGTATTTATCTTGATATACAGGATTTTTTAAACGTTCATTAAGATGTTGTTGTATGAGTGCAATTGTTGGATTTTGTTTATGCTTAGATACGAGAGGACAATTGATGTCAACATATTTATGAAGAGCACCATCAGGTAATAATTCTGTTGGCCTTGTAGCAAATAAATAAGGAACACCATAACCATATTCATCCATGGCTGGAACAAGAATGATCTCTTCTTGTTTAGAATCTGTTTCTGTATCATCAAATATGAAATTGGTGATCTGATGTTTTGACCACATTTGTTGAATTTGAGCCCAAATACCTTTGTTCGGTAAACGATATATATAAAATGCATCATGTAATCGATTTCCACTAAATTCAATGAGATCACCTGTACTCATTTGACTTTGTTCATCAATTGATAAAACATTGGTTAAATCCAATGAATCATTGTCGTCTTTTTTAAAATAATAATCTATTTCTTCATCCGAATATCCTATAGAAAATAAATAAGCAATCAAATGTCGATATTAAAATTATGTTTTTTTTTTCTTACCTGTTGGATAACCTAAGATTTTATGGCACATTTCTCTTTGTGCATGTTGACTTACCGGAATAGTCTTAATAGCTTGTTGAAAACGTTCTTTCAATTGATTAATTTCAAACCATGTTTCAGTAAGACAGTTTTCGTTTTTTTCATTGTTTTCAAGTAGAAAATTAACCGTAGCTTGACTCGAAGCAATATCAATTTCTGTACAACACTCATCAGTATGAGCATTCATTTCTTTTAATTCTTTATCACTAAATAAACGTCGACAAAGTAAAGTACGAACCATCGATTTCCATGGAACATATGTCAATGGAATATTAGCATTACGAAGTTGTTCTTCGACTTTCTTACGATGACGTGCTATACAACAATAATCATAATAATCATTCAAGAGTGACCATGCTTTTTGTAAATGACTGGAATTAAATGTTCTATAACGAGTTGTCATGGACTAAGAATATTGCACAAAAGTGGTGCAACAAAAAAAAAAGAAAAATAATGCTTCTTTATCAACTTTAATGCGGTGCAAAGAACAACATTTATGTGTAGTTGATTGCATATGCATTCGGCCTCCACACTTAGCTCGAAGAAAATCTGTGCTTTGTGTCACGATCATCTAGAGAATGACAGGTCGCTAGAAATTCATTCGAATTTTGTCTGAGAGAAATCTGTGTCTCGTGGTGATAAAAATGTTTTTCAGTCTTTAATATGAATTTTCGGTCACCTTCAATAAGTTCCGCAAAACGATCATTTGATCTCCATGTTTTACCTGAGATAATGAAAACCTTCTACAGAAGAAGATCGATTCTAGGTGAAATCATTCATCATTTTTATATTAATTCAAACTCAATTATCGACATTTAAGATTGTTTCACATCGAATTTGTGTATTTATGCTATTCATTTTCCAATCTTTAACATGATGTTCCATTTTCATAGAGAAAGCTATTAAAAAAAAGCAAATTTTTGTCAAATTTTGATACAATTACGATGATGGTAGGAACACAATTTTGTTAATAATCGTTTTACTTTTATCAAAAAAATCAGAGTGATAATCAAACAATCAATCAGTAGTCTTAGGAATGAATTTCGAAATAGCTACTTTTCACTTTCATTTTAATCAGCTGTTTGATGACTGCGTATGCCGGAGAGAAACTTTTTATGAGATATCTATTTCTTCAATAATTGACATTATAAGTACTTCAAAATCGAGTAAAACTCGAATGCCATAATAATTCTCATTCAGGAGTATAAAATATTCATTGAATTTTAACATCTATTTCGGTTATTGAATGGCACAAAATACACAAGAATAATTAACTTTCCGAATAAAATCATAGTTTTTTCAAAGGATTCTTTTATTACATATAAAACAGCAATCACGTCGATCTCCATGAAAGAGAAAGAAAGAAAGAAAACAAGTAGTTCATTGTTCTTTTGATGTTACGAAAGAGTAATTTCTGACGTTTCTAGAAATCTTTTTTTTGTTTTCATATCATTGTTCTTCTATTCTCATTGACGACGATAGAAAAAAAAGCCGTGTGCACACGCTTGTCAATCACCGATGAAAATACTTTGAAAAAAAGAAGGACTAATCAATATTTCTTTTTTCTTTTTATTCTGGCATATCTATTTTTAATAATTTCTACTCATTCAATTAAAGATAAATTTAAGATTTGAAGAAGTACATTTTCAAGGTAAGTCAAGTCTTATCTAAAACACATTGTTACTAGCCAGATGGCGCTATTCATTATTAAATTTACCAACAAAGAGATCGTTGTTAAGCAACTTTGTATATTAATGGCAATATGATCGAAAAAAAAAATTTGTTGCATCAACCCTGAACAAAAACACTTACTTTCAAGTATACACACAGGTTACTTCTTTTTTTTTATTTTATTCTTCTATTATATGTTGCGAAACAAAAGAAGAAACGAGAAATCAAGTTCATTTATCATTCATTTTTAGATTTATTTTTTCTCGAATGTATGAAATAGAACTTCGAGAATAATGCACAACGGACGATCACATACAACTAACCAGAATGGTAGTGTTGCGAAGACAAAACCTGCTGACAAATCTAAGGTAAACATGCCATATTCTATTTAAATAAAAATATCAATGATATGCTATATTTCAGACATTAGTTGCACCACCTTATTCAAGCAGTATCGCTAGGCCTTTAGCAGCTTGGCCTCGTGATCAAGGTGAAGTGTCGGAATTGTATAAAGTAAAATTCATCAAATAGATGTAAAAGAAAAGCAAATATACTGATTGTCTCTGTTTAGGTTGTTCTCCATCAAAATACTCACCCTCCATTAGTTCAAACAGATTCATGGACAGTAGCTGCACCATTTAAAGAACAAAAACATGTTCGGACAGCTGTCGAATCAATTGCTAATAATTTTAGTCCACAAGCACAACGTTTAGATATACGAAAATTACCACAAAATAAACAAACAATACCATATCCAGGCGACGGTTATTATCGAGGAGGTAGAAATCTTTCATACTTACAAGAGATAAAATAGTATACATTCATATTTGATGATTTTCTAGAAAAGGGTAAATTAGTTGTTGTTGTTGTTGTTGTTGTTGTTTTCTTTGTTAAAACATTCTACTTGAAAACGTGTTGTTTTTTTACACTATTACTCACTTAACATTACTTTTTTTTTCTTTGTTTTTTGTTTTATTTTTATAGCTAATGGTAAGTAACTGTTTCTACTTGCTTCTTCTATTCATATAGTTAGATTTTTTTTTGCTTGATATATGACGTGAGAAAATGATTATCAAATTTATTATTTTTTTTTATAATTAGTTGATGAATTTTTAAAACGAACACGTGAGGAACCAGGAACACCACATTGGATACAAAAAAAACAAAAACGTGCACAAGACTTTCGAAAAGAAAAGTAAGAAAAATTGTGTCATCTTATTATTATAAATCTAATCGGAACTATGAAAAACAATATATAACACATAGAATATATTCATAGACGATGGAACATTTTTTTTATAAGATCTGCATCCGAGAAATTAGGAATGAAAGATCGAGCTGACATTTTGCAGCGCATAACAATGTCTTAGCTTGAGTAAAAAAAGACGTACATTTGAAAAAATATTTGAATGTGCTTATGTTCATCGAAATTTTTAAAAAATCCAATAAGCATATAATTTTAGTTGTCGAAGATAATGAAAGCTATTAATTAGCCGTGTCGCCCGGCCACCTATGAATATATTTAAGTTTTAAATGACTTGTCCTTGAATTTATATTTGTTGTTATTATAGAGCAGAAAAATGGGTAATGCCTCCATCACGTCCAATTTCACCAACAGAACAATTGAATTTGCTTTCGTGGATCAATACCGAAGAATCAAATCATATTCCTGAACCAAAAAAAGAAGAAGTCGAAGTAAAAAAATTTTTTCTATTATATTTTGCTTTTTATTTAAACTTTTATCTAGCGATATTGGTATTATATTTCCAAAGGAGTTCAATCACGTATGATTGCACCTGAACCAGCTGATCAATATAATAGATTTTGTTTACATCTTACATCAAAACTCACTCGACCATCATTAAAATCTTTACATGATGAATTAAAAAATGAAATTCACACAAGTTATGATCTTGCTGTTCGAAAAGCAGTTGTTGATTATATTTTATTAGATCCACATGAACGACAACGTGTTAAAATTCAAAATGTACCAAAAATATTTCGTTTACGTACAATACGTGCACCAATAGCATGGCATGATACAATGGAAGAAACAAAAAAATATTTATTAATAACATTACATACAAATAATCCAATAATGACATTTTTACAAACACTTTGGGATGAAACATATACACAACAACGATTAATTAGTTTTCAAGATCTTATTCAAGCATCATTACCAATGATACCACATGATTTTGAAAAATTTGTTGAACAACGTGTTAATCAAATGAGACAAACTCTTATATCACAGTAAGTTTAGATGAATTTCGAATCTTAGATAAACGTTTAGGCTCACTCCCATAGACCGTGACAGACGCTAGTCAAAAATTATTATAGGCGTCAGTCGGTAAAGCCAGTCGGGTTTAGGTTCGTTTGAATCATAGCTTAATAGCTGTCTCGAAGTACGTGATATTTTTTTCCGGTTATTTGTAGTCGGTGACTATTGCATCCTACACACTTCTCAGACGAAGTCGTGGGAGAAATGTGTAAGGTAGAGCACATCGAGTACAAAGTTTTTGCATTCCAGAGACCATCACAAACAAGGATGGATGCTGGCTAGAGACCGTCACAGGCCGTGATACGTGCCTCCTCTTTCGTATTTTATTGCTGTTGTCCCAAAACAAATAGAATAAGACAATTTCTCTTTGATTAACAAGAGCAGCTACATCATGTTTCACGAATTAATCCCGCAAGGATTGTACTAACAGCTTTCTTTTTTCAGGTGGCTGAATAGTTGTAGTCGAATAGTTGCCGAAAATCGTCAATATTGGGAATCTATGGTTCCAATGGAAGATGATGGTAGTACGGACATAGTTGAATCATTTTTTAATACTGTTGCTGCTCGTATGGCTGCACATATACGTCAACTTGTTAATTCTTCACTTGAAGATTTTGCAAAATTTTTTGAAGAATATTCTGATGGAAATGATTTTAAAACAAAAAATCCTGAATCTATATATCATGTTATGGATTTTGCACAAAAACCTGTATTTATACAACGTTTATATGCTGATGGACCTAAAATAGCATTTGATCCAACAAATCAAGATATTCGTTCAATGCTTCAACGTTGTATAAAACATATTGTTAATGGTGCTGCTAATATACCACGTATTGAATCACATTTATTTGATTCAAAAACAAAATTACTTATTCGTAATGTACGTATTGACGAAGAAATTGTTGAAAATACGACACAACGTGTATTATATGTATTAACAAAAAATATTCCTGGACCACAATTATATTTACATGAATATGATCAATATCAAACATTATTAAATAATAAATCTGAATCTGATACAATTGAATTTCTTCGTCAAACACATGCACTTGATGAATTTGAATTTGAAATAAAACAAAAAACAGCATTATCTAATGAAATAATACTTAAACGTATATGGGCACCATTGAATTTATTTAATTTAGATTGTCGTGATCTAAATGATCATTTAATAAAAATTGTACAAAAATTACGAAATAAATTAGTTCAACATTGTATTGATGATAATTCAAAATTAAATAAAGAAATTGTTCGAGAATATGATGAAATAGCTACAACTGTTAGTGTACCAGCTGATGAAACTGAAGAATTAGTTAAAACAGCCGATTATCTTAATAAAGCATTAGAAACGACAATTTTTAAATTAGCACATAAAATTGGAGAAGCTAAAGATCGATTAATGTTTTTATTGGAATATGCTCTTATGTCACGTAAGTTTGAAAGATATATATGTTTTTTTTTAAGTTTATTATTTTTTTCCTTATAGCGGAAGATTTAAAACTTAATGCACAAGTATTTCATTGGCCAGAAAATATAATGAATATTTTAGAACTTAATCAAGGTCGATTAGCAGCTTTACGGTAAAATAATAGATTCTGTTTTTTTTTGTGTGTTGTATTTTTCTTAGTATTTATATTTTAGTGAACGAGCTGAAGAACGTTTACGTGATCATATTCTTAAATTTGAAAAGAAACTTGAAGACTTACAAAAAGATGTTGATCTATTTCGACGAAAAGAAGTAAAATTAAATTCTAAATATTCTTTTTAAATTTTTTTTCTTTGTTGTATATTTAGGTATTAAGTAATGAAGAAATGCGTTCAAATGTTGAAAAACTAGCTGATATTAATAAACTTCTTGAAGAATATAAACTTGAAGGTGAATTAATTAATCGTGATCAAACATTACTTGCTTGGGAAGTAACACCATTTCCTAAACTGCAAGAAATAGTTGTTGCTAAAGATCCATATGAAAAATTATGGAATACAGCATGGCAATTTTATACATCTTATGAACAATGGATGAATGGACCATTTCGAGGTCTTAATGCTGAAGGCATCAATGATGAAGTATGTTTAAATCAAAAGAAAAACATGAGCCTTTTTTTTATAAATATAAAAGTATTTATTCCTATTTTCGATAAGTTAACCAAGTTGCACGTTTGTTCGCACTACTGCTGGTATAGCGCACATATCTCTATAAAATCCATTACAATTGCCTAGAGATGTTCATTTGTGGCTCGAGCCCAATGAGCTCTATTTGTGCGATTTTCTTAGCATTGAAGTATTCCATGAAAAATCTTATCATGATTTTTTCAGGACATATAGCTAAATTTGATTCTATTTACATTTGATAATAAAATATACTTTTTATGTTAAATGATATATTGAAGAAGTTCTACTAACTAATCGAAAATGATCGTTGACATTTAGACAGAGATGAGCACCAGTCTGAAAACTATACCGACACTAGACTGACAAGTTGTTGTACTATTCCATCTTTGAATAGTGATATTCGACATAGCAAACTTTCAACAAAGTGTCATTATACATTCTCTGTGAGAAACTAAAAGCAAAAAAATGAATGGGACACATCGGTAATGACTGGTCTATCGAACCGATCAATAACTTGCATTAGTTCCGTCTCTGTGTCTAGAGATATTCTCGGATTAATATTTCAGCTCTTATGAATCGTTATATTTTCTTATTTTTGTCAGATTCGTCACACGTCATTTTCGATATAAGTCTGAATCTTCTCTGTGTGTAGCAGAGTTGGCGAAATGTTGGATTGTTTATTCACTAATAGAGAATGTGCACTGGATTAAAACTCCAATGAGACAGATTGTTTTTTTAACCCTGGGTTAGATTTTGTCATTGATATAAAAAAAATTATACGTTCGTGTGAAATCATATTGCCAAAATTGTTCGCATGAGAACTCAAACTTATATCAACAAACATATTAATCTTAAATAAGTCTATGAATGATAATAGAAAACTTGCACTTAAATTATGACTTTTAGAAAATCCGAACGAAAAAACTTTTGTACTACTCTATCTTTTATCTCCCTCTCCATCTCATTTTTATATAAGACAAAAAAGGTTTTTTATTATAATAAAACTTCTTATAGTGAATACTTTTGAAAGCGTTCGAACATCGTCTAAAATAAAAAACGATAAACTGCATTAATTTTCTTTCTTTTTAAACAGGTTCAAAATATGTGGCGTACAGTTCATAAATTACAAAAATCTTTAACTGATCAAGTTGGTCCTCGTCGTGTTGCTGATTTAATTAAAAGTCGTATTGATAAATTTAAAGTCCATATACCATTATTACAAGTTACATGCAATCCTGGTTTAAAAGAACGTCATTGGGAACAAATGAGTCAATTAGTTGGCCTTGTATTACCACATGATGAAACAGCATCATTAAGTGATTTAATTGAACTTGGTTTAGCCAAATTTGTTGATAAATTAGATGAAATTGGTGGTAGTGCATCAAAAGAATATTCACTTGAAAAAGCTATGAGTAAAATGAAAGATGAATGGAATGAAATGTTATTTACATTTGTTAAATATCGTGATACATCAGCATATATATTATCAGCTGTTGATGATATCCAATTAATGTTAGATGATCATATTATAAAAGCACAAACAATGTTAGGTAGTCCATTTATAAAACCATTAGAAGATGATATGCGTGTATGGTGTGATCGACTTACTTTATTACAAGATATAATTGATATATGGCTTAAAGTACAAGCAGCATGGCTTTATCTTGAACCAATCTTCAGTTCAGATGATATTGTCAATCAAATGCCTGAAGAAGGGCGAAAATTTAGTAAATATTTTAATTTTATTCTTTTAGATTTTCAAAAAAACAAAAAAAATTTCATTTTTTAGATACTGTTGATAATCATTGGAAAGAAATTATGATAAATGCTGTTCAAGATGCTCATGTACTTATTGCAACAAATCAACCAGGAATGTTAGACAAATTACGTGAAGGTTTTCGTTTACTTGAAGAAATTCAAAAAGGCCTTAATAATTATTTAGAAAAGAAAAGATTATTTTTTCCACGGTAAATCTTTGTTTTTAGTTTTTTAAGTACGGGATTATTTTAAAAGAAAATGAACATTTTCAAAAGACGAAATCAATTTTGTTAGTATCATGAAAGACATTATTCAAAATAACGTTCCTCATGAAGGAAATTATTCAAAGTATAAATCATTTTCTATTAGAGACTATGTACGTCATGTAGATTCATATGAATACCTTGAGAAGAGTTCGATATCCTTAGTGTGTTGCTTTGGAGATAGTACACATTTACGGCATTTTTTAAAATAAATGCCACGGTAACAGAAAACCTGATTTTTGAAGTACGACTTTGAATGGAGACAGCAGACCTTAACGAGAATAGGTTTTTTTTTTATGAATGTTTCAGATCTTGTCGACTATTCCTATCCTAAGGTACAACTATGGTAATAGCGTGTCGTTTATATCGCTCATATAAATAAAACTCGCCTAGCTTTCTCGACCGTAAAAAGTTCGATAGAGCAGCAATTTCTTTTACAGATACAAGACACTGTTTGTGGTGCCTACTTTTCTTTTTTTACCTCCTTTCATTCAAATAGAAAGACGAAAATACTGAGTGTACCTACAAAAGTTTTTAGTAAAACCTGTGTGCAATATTTTTTAAAACAAAGGAAAAACATTGCAACCCAAATATTTTCCAATATAATTATTATCATTAGGAGAGCTTTTCATACAAAGAATAATCACAGTGTCAGATTTGGGTTTAATAGAAGTACTAACTAATAACAAAGAGCTTTCATTTACATGCCATGTGGCAGAGAACACTTTGAAGCTATAATAGTGATAAAAAGCAAAAACATCGAAAAAGTTTTGATTGTAACATCTGGATATGGTAAATCTGTCTCTATACTAAGTTTTAAGTGGAAATTCGAAAATAAGTTTTTCCAGTGTTTCTGGGACGGAGTGGGAGGGCATGACATTCCTGTAAAAAAATACCGTGACAGTCAAAGCGATTTATCATTTGGAGGATTTCTCTTCTCAATCAGCTTAGCTGTTCTTCTAATGCTTTTTCAAACTAATTCATTTGAAATCGCATCCGAATTTATTCGAGCTAAGGATGTATCGTTACTGTTGCTGGTATTTTGCGTAATCAGAACAGAATCACATGTATTACATTTCAATTGAAAAAGGTCAAAATAAAACCAAAAATGAACAGTTTAACATGAAAAATATCAATATTTCGAGATATGGGAAACACAGTGACTTTTAAAAGTAACGATAACTGCTCATACTAGTTGATCTTGATTGGTCACATATTGTAAGTCGAAACGTTTTTGTATTTCATTTCATTGAATAATCAATTCAGAATATAACTGTCCCGAATATAAAATGTCAGAACACGAATTTACATCGCCCGTACTCAAAGAATTAATTGAATTTATTAATAAAAAAAACAAATATATATATATTTATATATTCTTTTTCTTTAAATAGATTCTTTTTTCTATCAAATGAAGAATTACTTGAAATCTTATCTGAAACAAAAGATCCATTACGTGTTCAACCACATTTAAAAAAATGTTTCGAAGGTATTAATCGTTTAGAATTTAATGAACAACAAGAAATAACAGCAATGATATCTGTTGAAAAAGAAGTTGTACAATTTAAATCAACAATTAATCCAAGTAAAGCACGTGGTATGGTTGAAAAATGGTTAATACAAGTTGAAGATCAAATGCTTTTATCAATACGTATGATAATTAAAGAAGCATTAAGTGCATATGTAAATCGTGATAGAAAACGATGGGTTTTAGAATGGCCAGGACAAATAGTTATATGTGCAAGTCAAGTTTATTGGACAACAGAAGTTGAAGAATCAATATTGAATAATACATTAGAGCAATTTCTTTTAAAATCTAATGAACAAATTAAAGATACAGTTAATATTGTTCGAGGAAAATTAGAAAGTGGACCAAGACGAACATTAGAAGCATTAATTGTTATTGATGTACATGCAAGAGATGTTGTTACAAATTTAATTCAAACACAAATTAGTAAAATAACGGAATTTATTTGGATATCACAATTAAGATATTCTTGGAAAACAGAAGAAGAAAAACTTATGGTTAATATGATTTGTATGTTTTTATTTTGTTTTCATTTTTCATCATTTTCATTATTTATTGTAAAATTATTTTAGCAACGGAACTTGAATATGCATATGAATATTTGGGTAATACATCTCGTTTGGTTATTACACCATTAACAGATCGATGTTATAGGTAAAGAAATGAATCGAAGGCAAAAGTGTAATTTTCTGAATTCGAATAGTTATGACAAATTAGAAAATTTTGAAAGATCTGATAGGAAATTATTTTAGCTACTGAAATTTTTCTTCAAATTTCTCTTAATTGTTACTGTTGAGAAAAAAATTCGAAAATACATTAGTGCTTATATTATATATTTTTCTTATTTGTTAGAACATTAATGGGTGCATTAAAATTAAACTTGGGAGGTGCACCGGAAGGTCCAGCTGGTACAGGAAAAACAGAAACAACAAAAGATTTAGCTAAAGCTGTTGCAAAACAATGTATTGTATTCAATTGTTCAGATAGTTTGGATTATAAAGCAATGTCGAAATTCTTTAAAGGATTAGCTCAATCAGGTAAGATATACCTGTTTTATATTTCAATAAACTTTCATTTATTATGGATGAATTCGAATATTGAAAAATCAATGATACTTGGACTTCTATAGTAAATAGATTCAGAAGTAGAGATATCCAGGATCAAGAGTATTTCAGTTTCTGTGTTAATCTTGAATTCATTTTATTCAATCGACGAATGCCATTCTTTTATTGCTCATCTCTTCCGAATTTTGTTTTCCATTGATACAATGTATGAGATAATTCGCTTGACACCATAGAATATTGGACTAGAATCTTTAGTTTCAATTAGATAGCTTTTTCTTCTAACAGCTGCGATCTCAAGTCTAACAAGTACACTAGAACCAACTCAATGGGCTTAATGATATTCAGTGAGTAGAAGGAAATAAAACTTGTTCGCTATAGACTAGAATTCTTCGAGTTAGTTTCGAACCGGAGTCCAGATCCGAAAAATTCGAATCCTACGAGCTCTTGCCGTCTCAGAAATGGTCAGGGTGCACTAGTCATCGAATATGAACCAATAGGAAAAAGTATCTTGTATCTTCTGGACGACTATCCAATTCCTATTAGAAAATTCCATTGGAAGTATCAAAGGAGGACTCAATCGTGTCTGGGTCCAAAAATTTGTCATCCAACGAGCTCTATTATAGACTCGTCTATACATGATGAATTGTATTTCATAAAAGAAATGATTTGATCTATACTTTTAAATTTATTTTAGGTGCTTGGGCCTGTTTTGATGAGTAAGTGTTTTCTTTTTTTGCTGTAAAATCGTATTATTTGTATTTTATTTAAATAATAGATTTAATCGTATTGAATTAGAAGTATTATCAGTCGTAGCTCAACAAATTCAATTAATTCAACGAGCTATAGCTGCTCATCAAAAACGATTTATTTTTGAAGATACGGAACTTGAACTTAATCCAACATGTTCTGTATTTATAACAATGGTATTTTCTATTTATTTATTTAAATAGAACATAGAAAAAAACAATCTTTCATTTCTATAGAATCCTGGTTATGCTGGTCGATCAGAATTACCTGATAATTTAAAAGTACTTTTTCGTACGGTAGCTATGATGGTACCGGATTATGTAAGTCATATATTAAATAAATAGAATGATTTAATAAAACAATATTTTTCTTAAAGGCAATGATTGGTGAAATTAGTTTATATTCAATGGGTTTTATTGATGCTCGTTCTTTATCTGGAAAAATTGTCGCAACATATAAATTATGTTCCGAACAATTATCATCTCAACATCATTATGATTATGGTATGCGTGCTGTTAAATCTGTTTTAACAGCATCTGGAAATTTAAAACAGAAATATCTTGATGAAGATGAATCAATCTTAGTTTTACGTGCTATTAAAGATGTTAACTTACCAAAATTTCTTGCTCAAGTGAAAAAAAAAATTATTTTTTTGGTTGAAAAATCAATGCTATATTTTGTTTAATAGGATGTTCCACTATTTGAAGGCATTATTAGTGATCTATTTCCTGGTGTTGTTTTACCAACACCTGATTATGCAGTTTTTCTTGAAGCTATTCATAATAATTCAAAGCATTTAAAATTACAACCTGTACAATTTTTTGTTGATAAAATAATTCAAGTAAATTTCCTTTATCTATAAAAAACAAAACAGAAATTGTTTGTTTTTTCTTTTTGAAAGATTTATGAAATGATGTTAGTTCGTCATGGTTTTATGATTGTCGGACCATTTATGGGTGGAAAATCAGCAGCTTATAAAGTTTTAGCTGCTGCTTTAGGAGATTTAGAAGCTGCAGGAATGATGGATGAACATAAAGTTATTTATAAAGTTATTAATCCAAAATCAATTACTATTGGACAACTTTATGGAGAATTTGATAGTAAGATTAATTAACAAAAAAAAATGTAAATAAGATATATTTTGTTTTTCTTTTGCAGAGGTTTCACATGAATGGACTGATGGTAAATAATTGATATTGAAAAATATCTCAACTTTTGAATATTTTGTTTTGAATAGGTGTTTTAGCTACAACATTTCGAGAATATGCAGCTAGTCAAACATTAGATAGAAAATGGATTATTTTTGATGGTAAAATTAATATTTAACAGAATAGAATTATTTCGATAGATCAATTTTTTTTAAGGACCTGTTGATGCTGTTTGGATTGAAAACATGAATACAGTTCTTGATGATAATAAAAAGGTTTGTGTGAAAATTAAATGGAAAGATTAGAAATTTATCGAATTTGTTAGATTTTAGAATTGTAAATTTTAGATTGTAAAAGTTGATATAACTTGGAATTTTGAATAAGTGTTTAATGTGAAACTCAGAAAGCATAGTCTGAACTTTTGCCTATAGATAAATCTATCTAATGATTATTAAACCTATTTATAGTCAAAAGTTCAGATCATAACTCTTTATTTTAGGTTTTCCAGAAATATCTTGTTATCAATAAAAATCTTAGTATAAGGACCGTAGCCCTTAGTCATAATATGAACCCGAACATCATCTAATCTAACTGTTAGATATGTTCCCTTGTTAATTCGCTTTAAAAACTAACTCTTATGCTCATTTTTATATTTCGACACTCATATTGAACTGTTCCATTTTCTTACAACTAGTGACTGACTATTTTCTGACCAGCTAATGAGAGAAGCCTTTCAATTGATAAATTGCTTTTCAGTTGAGACTATGTGCGTTATGTGGAACCAAATGAATAATCTAAAAACAGTTCAGGTCCTTAGCTTATTGCCCTTGAGATATTGTACTTTTACTTTAGTCACCGAAAAAACAAATTCTGAAAACTCGATTTGAAACTTTCCATACAGACAGTCCTTCACGAGAATCGTTTCTTGCTAATGTTTCAGAGCTTGTTCCTATTCATGTATTAAGATTTAACTATGGTAAAAACGTGGCTTTTACATATCTACTACATAACGGCAAAGTCCGATATTCTTATTTCCGAATAGAAGCAAATCAAAAGACTTGAAACTATTCTTGTTAAAATTATCTTTATAGAAAATGTTCAATAAAAATTCGAAAATGATTTTTTTTTGATAATTTTATAATCCATTTTTTGTTAGCTTTGTTTAATGAGTGGTGAAATAATTCAAATGAATACTCAAATGAATTTAATATTTGAACCTGAAGATCTTGAACAAGCATCGCCAGCCACAGTATCACGTTGTGGCATGATTTATATGGACCCAAATCAACTTGGTTGGCGTGTATTTAAAGATTCCTATATACAATATGAATTACCAACATCATTAACAAAAGAAGCACGTGAATTAATTAATGATTTATTTGAATGGATGGTTGATCCATGTCTTGATTTTCTTCGTTTTAATTGTAAATTTCAATTATCAACATCACCAATACATTTAACATTTAGTATTATGCGTTTATATTCATCATTAATGGATGAAATAGTTGGTGCTGGTACAACAGGACATGATGGAAAACTTTATCCTGAAGTAAATGCTAATACAGTAAGTAAAGAAAAAAAAACAAAAATAAATAAAAAAAAAATAAACTTTCAGCCGAAATGGCTTATTGAGTTATTACATCCACAAGAAATAGTTATTCGACCAGCAACTGTAAGATTAAAATAGCCAAATTAATGAGATTATTCCGCTCGCTCTTAAATTGATTTCTTCTGATTGCTACGTGATTTATATAAATGATTCTTATTCTTAGGCACAATTAAATACGCTTCAGGTTTGTAATTAGAATGCATGTTAGATGCTATATAATCTTAGTTAATATTATATCTGTTTTATTTTATTTTATACATAAAAAAAAAACAAAAAATTCAAATTTTCTAAAATTTAGATGTTACTTTGGTTACAAGGTTTATTTTTATTTGCACTTATATGGGGTTTAGCTGGTACAATAACGGGTGATAGTCGAAAAAAATTTGATACATTTTTAAGAGATTTTCTAACCGGTACTATGGAAGAATATCCCAAACCAAAATCAATTAAATTTTCAAAAGTAAAACAATAAAAACCTTCGAATCAAAATAAAAAAATTGCTTTTATGTTTTTTTAGGCAAATATTTTTCCTGAACGAAATACATGTTTTGATTTTTATTTTGAAAAAAAAGCAGCTGGACATTGGCGTGATTGGCCTGATATGATAGCAAAAGAAGATTTAACTATTCCAGATGGTGTTCGAGTTGTCGATTTAATTATACAAACAGATGAAACAGCTCGACAAGCATTCTTTTTAGATACATTTATTTCACATAATCTTCCACTTTTATTTGTTGGACCAACTGGTAAAAGAAAAACTTTAAACGTTAAATCTGCGTTTTTTTTAAATCGAATTTTTGATTATTAAGGTACTGGTAAATCGGCAATCAATAATTATTTTCTTGTTCGATTACCAAAAGAAAAGTATGTTTAACAAAAAAAAGATAATCATTTTTATAGCTAGAAATAATTGAATTAAATAGAAAGTATTTAATATCTTTTCTGCTATTAATAAAACTGTTGATCAGTTCATTTCAAAAAGGGCTGAACTAGTCAAATAGATTAGTTCTGGACGTGTAGTAGATACCACTCCTATGAATCTTGACAACTGGGTATAGTAATAAGTTCTTGTTCTGGACAACCGGAACAGTTATTGAAAAAGAACCGATTCATCAAACGGTGAGCTGGCATCGACCTAGATTCTAACTGATAAATTAAAAGTCAATGACATTGTATTAACTAATCTTATGGAGTCATTCTTTTAGTATTTTACCTAGACTTTTTTTTTTGTTTCGGAGGAATGATTTAAAAACTTCGAGAGTGCCTATTCAGTCTTCAGAGGGACCCTGTCACCTCGGTCTCTACGGGCAATAAAACACTGCATTACTTATGTCAAAAAAAAATTATCCTTGAAATGAAGCCAGATTTTACTTTTATATCTCTGGAACTATAGCTTATAGTGATCGATTCAGGAAGTAGGAAGGACACTATGAGAGCGTTGTCTTATCTTATTGTCATCATTTGGTTGAATCGAATTCATTCGAATTTCATTCAGTTATTATTACAGTAGTCGCAAAAAGTTCCGCTATCGATAAAAAAAAGTACTTAAATTTGAATCCTGATTGCAAGTACCAATCAGAACCTAATTGACTTTCATGTGAAAGAGCTAACAGGTCAACATAGAATTATTCTTGTGACGAGAATATTTTAGTATAGGAAATAGATCTCATGAGTTTTCATCCTTTATTTGAGAGTTCAGTGTGAGGTTTCTCGGCGTCTCAAAATTATAACGGACTGAAATACTATACTTGTAAATCAATATAGAAATGTGAAGTTTGACTTATTAATAAGAAACTGGATGATAACGCGTCTAAAGAATCTTTTTCGAGCACCAACAAAAAAAGAACAGTAATTTCATCTCAAATCCATTGCACTAAGACCAATTTACTTCGACTTCATGTTTGCAATCGACGCATACACAGTAAAAGAATTAATTTAAAAGTTTTTTTCCATATTCTACCCTAACACTATTATATTATTCGAAGCAAACCAGAATATGATTATTGTATAGATGTTCAGTCCTCCTTTTTCTCCTGATTAAAATCTTGCTATTTCCTTAGTGTCAACATACTATATGGTATAATTTGTTATATTCTAATTTAGATATGTTGCTAATGTTGTTAATTTTTCTGCTCGAACATCATCAAATCAAACAATGGATACAATAATGAGTAAACTTGATCGGTAAAAAATTTTCTTCGAATTATTTTCCAATAAATAAAATCAATATTTTTAGACGTCGTAAAGGTGTTTATGGACCACCAATGGGTAAAAAATGTATGATCTTTGTTGATGATTTAAATATGCCAGCAAAAGAAAAATATGGTAGTCAGCCACCTATTGAATTACTGCGTCAATGGCTTGATCAAGGTTATTGGTTTGACCGTAAAGATACATCCATGATAACACTTCTTGATCTCGTAAATTTTAATCTTATTTTATGATAAATCGAATAATTTCTTTAATTTTGTTTTAGCTCTTTCTTGGCGCAATGGGTCCACCAGGTGGTGGTCGTAATACAATAACTGGTCGATTTTCTCGTCATTGTAATATAGTATCCATAGATTCATTTAGTGATGAGACAATGCAAAAAATTTTTACATCAATTGTTGATTGGCATTTTGCACGTGGTTTTGAAGCATCATTTCAACGTATTGGTCGTTTACTTATTCAAGCTACACTGCAAGTATATAAAAAAGCATGTGAACAATTTTTACCAACACCACAAAAATCTCATTATTTATTTAATTTACGAGATTTTTCGCGTGTTGTTCGAGGTGTATTACTTGTATCATCAAATAATTTAAAAGATGAAAAAAAATTATATCGTTTATGGATACATGAAATTTATCGAGTATTTTATGATCGACTTATTGATGATGATGATAGACAAACATTTTATTCAACAGTTAAAGAAGTTATGAATGAAATATTAAAACAAGATATTGGTAAAGTACTTGAACATCTTATACCAGCAAATGCACCATCACCAAAGCAACTTCGAGATGAACATGTATGTAGGATTGTTTAAGAAATTGTTTTAAAACATGTGCATCTTGGGATAATCAACTTTCCTAGACTTGACTTTTATATATTAAGTTACGCTAGATACTCTAGAAGAATCAGTGCTAATAACTTTTTTCTAGAGGAGTTATCAGTAAAAAAACCAAACTAGCATTAGCAAAATGACTTTCATTTCATGCATTTTAGTTTAACAAAACCTCCGAATTAAGGCAACATTTTAGAAAATTAAATAATACATTCTGTAGACAACTGTTGAGACCAAAACAAAATCGATTTACTTTTGTTAACGATGTGACGATTGGGTGTGGAAAAATGCTCTTATAGCAGAATAAGAAGTTTAAACAGATTTCAAACGGTACAAGTTCTTCTTAACAATCTCTAGATGATGTTAAGACAAAAAATTTGTTTCGAGATTTGATAGGATTTTTAGACAACTGTTTCTGAGGAGGAATTTTTTGGAGTTCGATCTTGCTGAAAATTTTATTATGGATGCAATTTATACCGTAGATTCTATCCTGAAGTTTTCTCATATGGTTAGAGAGATATTCGCTAATTACTTTTAATTAATAGTCAGTGGAAAGAGCCAACATTCCCCAGTGTGACACATCGATTGAACTGAAACTTAGTCCCTAAGTAAACTTCAGCGATACTAGTGAAAGTCTATAAGGATTCGCTTGCATGCAGTGTCCTTCTCAAGTTATTGCAATTTTACAGAATTTAAATCTAACATTTTACTCATTCGTAGGTCTCTCAGACCTTAGAATATCCTGAAACTATCAGCCTAAAGAAATGTGTTCTTCTTGAGATATTAAATATCCAAAAACAATCATACGTTGCAAAGAAATATGAAAGCCAGGAGTTTTCTACGGTCCACAAGATCCACCTATGGGCAAAATTTCAGGTTAAAATTTCGTAATTCAATTTTTTCACACATACCTTGCCAGAGATTAAAAAAAGTTTAGTAAAACTGTAATAATTGGGAAGAACACTGCATTGGAAACAAACTCTTACAGACTCCTACGAGTCTCGTCGAGGACCACTTATGGGTAAAATATCAATTCCATTGGTGAGTCACACTTGTGAATCTTCTCGTATAAAGAATCGAAGTCAAATGAAAAGTGAATATGTCCTGTTTTTCCTAAAACGGCTCATATAAGGTAAAACTTTACCTCTCTCCTCTCTACAGGCCATGACAGACATCCAAATCAATGTCTATCCTTCATTTTAGACCGTGACAGATGCCTTTGAAACACTTCTCTTCATCCGCACCACAGACCGTATATCAATAATATTTTATTACTACTTCCTTATTCTATCTCTGAAAGATTAGGCAAAATGATAATGAAGAAATATGTCCTTAAATGGATAGAATAAAATAATCTCCCTGCGATTAACAAGCGTAGTTATATTGTGTTTCACATTTTAACTCCACAAAGATTGCGCTCATATTTTTTTTTTCTGTAGAGTTCGCATTCATTTATTTGTTTGTTTTATTTAGATTCGTGCATTAATGTTTGGAGATTTTATAAAACCTGATGCTGATGTAAAACCTTATGATGAAATAGTTGATTTAAAACAATTACAAAAAGTAATGGAAACTTATTTAGAAGATTATAATGCTATAAGTAAAAGTCCAATGCAACTTGTTATGTTTCAATTTGCTATTGAACATATATCACGTGTATCGCGTATACTGAAACAAGATCAAGGTCATGCTTTACTTGTTGGAATTGGTGGAAGTGGACGAGTATGAATTTCAAATTTTATTTTATTGATTGATTGGTTCATTTTCTTTTCGATAGAGTTCATCATGTAAAATGGCAGCATTTATGGCAGATTATGAACTATTTCAAATTGAAATAACAAGAACTTATGGAAAAAATGAATGGAGAGATGATATTAGAAAATTATTTAGAAAAAGTGGAGTTGAGGGTAAATAAGGATGAAGACTTTTATAAAGAAAAATAATTTAATTTAGAACATTTTTTACTATAATAATGGTCCAAAAACAATAATTTGTAAATTTTTCTTTTTTTTCAAGTAAAATACTACTAGATAATTTTAATGGATAAATTAGATTCAATGTACGGATAAAGTTGAACTCAAAGCTCTCGATATTATAAACATAATTTTAATTCTTGAAAGTTTTATGAATGATCTTTGGAACTCTCTGGACAAATAAAGATGATGTCTAGAGCAATCAGTAAATTTTTTTTTTTATAGACTCAGAAGTGAAAAATAAAAAAGCACTTGCCAAAGGTAAACAAATATTGTAAATCTCAGAGACACTTTTGAGATCTACAATGATATGAAGATGTCGGTGGAAATCTTGTCTTCGCCCGCATCCATCCGTACTATACACCCACAAGCACATCCACACTCACACACACATATCCAGAAAACAATGAGCGAATTAAAAAAAAAAAACTTAATTTGTTATCCTTCTGTCTTTATTGTGTTGTTGAATGGTATAAAAAAAGTGTAAAGGCAACGGTAAATAGTGATATATCTCGTACGAGGACAATCTAATGTACATAGATAAGTTCTCCGATTGATGCGCAATGTATTTATATTTCACCTCCATTTAAAATAATAATTGGAAGACTAAATTAAAAAATATTTCTTTTGCATTTTTTCTCAATACACTTCATTGTAGAGAGCTGTGGTTTTTATGCATAGTCCTTGAAATGAGGAACAGAAATCTTCGAAATAGTCTTCAACACTAGATAAATCTGGAGTTTTTCAGATTTTTGAAGTCTCAATGATCTGAAAAACTAAAAAGTTAAAAAATCAAAAAAAAGTCTGTTCCTCATTCAAGTGAGTAAGATATTCTCTTTCCAATGAAAACAACCTGAACTCTGCAGCTTGAAATATACTGATAAAAAGTTTGTACGTGTAAAAGCTCTATATTGTGACTTGGTCACTGAAAATCTCCAGAGTGGTAAGGTATGGAGATATGAATTTTTTTTTGTTATTAATGCACTTCTTTAAGCCCAACACTTGTGTAAATTTTTGTCAATACCTCATGTACCCTGTCTAAATTGGATTTTTGAGAAGAGCACTTAATTCCATCGCATGAATGTTTGTTCAAAAAATGATTTTTTTGTTGAATATACCTCTTGTATACAAAAATATCCTTCCTTGTACACCAAGCAGAACTTTTATTAAAATATATTTTTGTTTAAATGTTTAACTATTTTACTTTCTTCTAGGCAAAAGTACCGTTTTTCTCTTCAACGATTCTCAAATTGTAAGATTTTATTTTGTTTTCCTTTCTTTAATACAAACTTATCTTTTTTACTTTATTTGTTTTTTAGAAAGATGAATCATTTATCGAAGATATTAATATGATGTTAAATACTGCTGATATTCCAAATTTATTTCCTGCTGATGAACGAGCTGAAATATGTGATAAAATGCAAGGTGTAGCTCGACAATTAAATCGCAAAATTGAATCAACACCAATGGCATTATACAATTATTTTATTGAACGTGTTCGTTCAGCTCTTCATATTGTTCTTGCATTTTCACCTATAGGTGATGCTTTTCGTAATCGTCTTCGTATGTTTCCATCATTAATCAATTGTTGTACAATTGATTGGTTTACATCATGGCCTGAAGATGCACTTGAAATGGTAGCAAAGAAATTTTTAGAAGAAGTTGAGTTAGAAGATGAAATACGAGCAAATTGTGTTGTAAGATTAAAAAGTATTTAAACAAGAAAAAAAATTCTTCATTTTGTTTTGTTTTTTATAAAGGTTATGTGTAAAACATTTCATGAAAATATTCGTGTATTATCTCAATTATTTCTTGAACAATTATCACGACATAATTATGTTACACCAACATCTTATCTTGAATTAATTTTAACATTTAAAGGTAAAGAGAAAAAACAAAGATTTTATTTATTAAATAATTCTCTTTTGTTTTTTCTTTGTAAATTAGATTTATTAAGAACTAAACGTAATGAAATTCAAACATTAAAAGATAATTATTTAAATGGTCTCAAACAACTTGATTATGCACGTGTTGCTATAGATGCTATGAAAAAAGAATTAACTGAATTACAACCGAAATTAAAAGAAACGGCTGTTGTTGTTGAAAATTTAATGGTAAGAATTTTATTTTTGAATGTCATGATATTATTTTCTTATTTCAATAGATTCGTATTGAACAAGAAACAGCTGAAGTTGAAGCACGTAAAGAAATTGTCGCTGCTGATGAAGCTGTTGCTAATGAAGCAGCAGCTAAAGCTCAATCGATTAAAGATGAATGTGAAAATGAACTTATGGAAGCTTTACCAGCTCTTAAAGAAGCTGAAGAAGCATTAAGTAAGCTTTATTGCGAGATTTTTATGTTATATAAATAGGAAAAAAAAACATCTTTTTGAAAATTATTTCGAATAAGAAATAACAAAAGTTTGATGTAAATTCCTTAAAAGATTCAACACTGAATTATTCTTTTCTTATTGTATCCAACTTAATGCTGCATCCTCCTACAGGAAAATTACAAAAACTTATTTTCGAATTTCGACTTGAAATTTTTCATAGAGATAGATCTTAACATGAATAGTTTAGTGTGAATGTTTCAGATCTTACCTGTACTTGTAATCTGTAGTGCAAAGATCTTGACACAAAATATTCGCTCATTTTTCGGTAGTGTTTTAACTAGATTTTCCTTTCCGGAGGAGTGATTTAAAATTATGGGAAGCTGAACATCTAGTTTTTGCGAGCATAGACACATAATGTGTGATACAATAACCATGTACTTCGGAAGGGTCAATCTGGTTTTCGAAGGGACACTGCCTTCCCGTCTTCTACGCTGAGTAAAACACTTCTTTTTAGACATTAAAAAATAACTGGTTAGAATTAGTTAGAACCAGAATTTTTTTCCTTTTTTAATGATTTTAGCGCAGTCATTAGTTTGTGTCTTGGAATAATTTTGAATTTAACATGACTGAATTCTATTTAAAATGAGATATTACAATAAATGACATTTTATGTATGCGTTTTCCTTAAAGAAATAGTTCCTATGTAGATCAACATAGGTGATAAAAGCATTGTTTTAAAAAACTTCTTTTAGGAAAACAAGAAAGTAAATAGAATGTTTTGTAGAGCAAACAAAATTGAGTCATTAAAAATTTATTCGCATTTTGGGGTCGATAGATTTCAATTGAAATGCAAAATTGACCCAAGTAGTTCTCTATCTAAGCATTATTTTGAACCTTTTCAAGCAATCTTATCCAAAAAGAAAATTCTAAATACATATTCGGAAAGAGTCGAAGTCTAACTAACTACTTCTGACTGTAACCAGCTGACTATTAGTAGCCGAAACATGAATAAATATGTTGTACTAACACTTTCGCGTCATAAGTTAGATAAACGATGTAAACGAAATTATTTTACCACCGCGATATTTTAGGACAGAAATAACAAAAAGATCTGAAACTTTCACAATAAACTATTCTCTTTAAGGCTTATCTCTATGCAAAATTTGATCATAAGTTCTTCTACGGGAAACCATCGCATTGAGGTAAAACCATACCATCCCACAGCAATAAACTAAAGGTTCGAGCACTACCCAAAGTATTCATAGCTCATTTGAGTCTATATAATATTCTTAGTTTCGACTCAAAAACGAATAAACAATTGAAGCACTTTCCTCATAAAATTCGATTACTATATCTTGTCCGTCATATCAACATTTCATTTTTCCTCAAACGCAAAGTTCATCACGGATATCATCTGACTAAAAAAAAAGTTCATTTCCGTGAACATTTTTAATACTTTTCTTTTTTGTTTGTTACATAAAGATACTTTAAAACCAAATGAATTGGTTATTGTCAAAGCTATGAAAAATCCACCAAATGGTGTAAAACTTGTTATGGAAGCTGTATGTGTTATGCTTGAAAAAACTCCTGAACGTAAAATTGATCCAGCAACACAAAAACCTATCTTAGATTTTTGGCCAACATCAGTTCGACTTTTAGCTGATATGGATTTTCGTAAAGTTAGTTTCTTTTTTCATTATTTTTTGTTTTCGTTATTTCTCTTTTGTTATTAAGAATTTACAAACTTATGATAAAGATAATATAAAACCACAAGTAATAAAAGTAATTCGTGATCGTTTCGTTCAAAATACAGCATTTCAACCAGTTGAAGTAGCAAAAGTTTCAGCTGCTTGTGAAGGTTTATGTAAATGGGTATTAGCACTTGAAAAATATGATCGTGTTATAAAAGTTGTACAACCAAAACGATTAAAATTAGAAGAAGCTGAAGAAGCTTTATCTGAACAAATGACTAAACTACAAGAAAAACAACGACAAGTACAAGAATTAGAAGCACGTTTAAAAGCTTTAACTGATGAATATGAAACAAATGTACAGAAAAAAAATGAATTAGAAGATCAAAGAAATTTATGTGAAAAAAAATTAACACGTGCTGTACAACTTATTGAAGGTCTTGGAGGTGAAAAAGATCGTTGGACAGATCAAGCAAGAAAATTAGGTGAACGTTATATACAATTAACTGGTGATATACTTTTAAGTGCTGGTGTTGTCGCTTATCTTGGACCATTTACTGTTAATTATCGTACAGTTAGTAAAGTCTTCGTCTGTTGAAACAATCGATTCTTCTTGTTTTATTTTCTTAGGATTGTATTCGTCAATGGATTGATTTATGTAAATCAAAACGTATTCCATGTTCAGATGTATTTTCATTAAATACAACACTTGGTGATGCAGTTAAAATTCGTGCATGGCAAATAGCTGGTTTACCTGTTGATTCATTTTCAGTTGATAATGGTATTATAGCAACAAATGCACGTCGTTGGCCACTTTGTATTGATCCTCAATCCCAAGCTAATAAATGGATTAAAAATATGGAAAGAGATAATCGTTTAGCTGTTGTTAAATTACAAGATCCAACATATGCAAGAACATTAGAAAATGCTATTCAATTTGGTACTCCTGTTTTATTAGAAAATATTAATGAAGAATTAGATCCAATTTTGGATAATGTTTTACTTAAAGCAACATTTAAACAACAAGGAGTAGAAGTATGAAAGTTTTGTTTTGTATAGATCTAAAAAACAAAGATTTTTTCTATTGATTAAATTAATAAACTAATGTTTTTATAGAAAATTTATAAGTTAAGATAATCCAAATTGTTTCTATAGCACTTTTGCGCTTATCTAATTCCAATGAGAAAAAAATTGACAGTATTGATGTTGATTAGATAGTTGCCGTTCGCGAAAACTATTTACAATCCTATAGAATTTTATTAAATATGTCCTTCAAGATTTATTCAGGCAAGGGAACATTGTCAAATGATACACTTCGCTCAAGTTTATATTTAGCCCCTAAATGAAATTGTGCGTGCCTAGAAGGAAAAATATCTGTGCATTTCGACTACTTTGCGGTATAGAGTGGTGTCTAGTGGCAGAATTAGTAGCTCGATATCTTCCATTCAACTAATACCTAGCTATAGCTCTTGACAGAACGGCAGTCTGACGCAAAATTCTTGCTCTCAACTGCTTGAACTTTGAAGGAGCCCCATTCCCTCGGCTCCCATACTAGATAAACCATTGAGATGATCCGAGACAAACAACCGTTAGTAAGTTATTCAAAGTCATTCCATGTCTGGTGATCTCGAGGTTTGAACACAATGCCTTGTAGATACGTATCAAATAACGTAGCTACCTAACCATGAAGGTCTGATGAGCCTAGAAGATACCTTAGAGGATTTGTCCTAGTAGATCAATCCTTCTCGATTTATGACCGCTTTATTATAATTTGAATTTATAGCAACGTATCTTTCCTGAGATATTGAATGTTCAAAGCACGATTGTATTTCACAAAAGCAGCTTTTCTTCCACGTCTAATATCTCAAGAAGGAAGTTTCTGTTTCGGTTGAAACTTGTAGAACATTTTAGCACCCATAAAATCTACTTATAAGCAAATTTTCAAGTCGAAATTCCAGTTCAACTATCATCATTCCGAAAAAACAAGACCTAATGGGATGAATCTTTTTAGGTTTCTTCTAGTCTCCCAAGCTTTTATTTAAGCAAAAAAAAAACGAACTCGAGCAGAGGATATCATTTAGGAATGTTTTATCGTGACATTTTGTAATCTATGGATAACATACACATGAGTTTCTGATTGTTTTTGAATTTTATCAATTTATTATTTATTTTAGTACATTAAATTCGGTGAAAATGTTATTGAATATTCACGGGATTTTCGTTTTTATATAACAACAAAATTACGTAATCCACATTATTTACCCGAAGCATCAGTTAAAGTAACATTAATTAATTTTATGATAACATCTGAAGGTTTACAAGATCAATTATTAAGTATTGTTGCTGCTAAAGAAAAACCTGAACTTGAAGAACAAAAAAATACATTAATTATTCAATCAGCTGAAAATAAACGTAAACAAAAAGAAATTGAAGATACAATTCTTGAAGTTTTATCATCATCAGCTGTAAATTTGTTTTGTTTGAATTTATTTTTGTTTTAAATCCTCTTTTATTTTTTCATCTAGGGTAATTTACTTGAAAATGAAACAGCTATACAAATATTATCATCATCGAAAAAAATCTCTGAGGAAATTGAAGCTAAACAGAAAATAGCTGAAGAAACACAAAAAGAAATTGAATTTACTCGTCAAGGATATTTACCTGTTGCTAAACATTCAACAATCTTATTTTTCTGTATATCAGATTTAGCAAATATTGATCCAGTATGTAAAACAAATAAAAACAAAAAGAATTTTTTTTTCAATTAAAACTTATCATTTAGATGTATCAATATTCACTTGTTTGGTTTATTAATTTATATGGAATGTCAATTGAAAATAGTGAAAAATCAACAGATTTACAAGAACGTATTCGAAAATTAAATGCTCATTTTACTGAATCAATTTATCGAAATGTTTGCCGATCATTATTAGAACGGCATAAACTATTATTTTCATTTATACTTTGTGTACAATTAGGAAAAGGTCGTGGAGAAGTTGATGATAATATATGGCGTTTTCTATTAACTGGTGGTGTTGGTCTCGATAATCCATATCCAAATCCTGCTCCAGATTGGTTAAATGATAAATCATGGGCAGAAATTGTTCGAGTATCTGAATTATCAGATTTTCGAAATCTAATGGCACATGTCAAAGAAAATACAAATAAATGGAAAATACTTTATGATTCACCAACACCACATGAACAACCTTATCCAGATGAATATGATAATCTTCATGCATTAGAAAGGTTTGAAAATGAATTCTTTTTTCTAAAATACAAATTAAAAGAAATGTCGAAGTCACAATGCAGGCTTCTACTTTCCTCACGTCACAGACTGTGACTAGAGTCTGTCGTATACAAAATTTTGGATTCGGACTTGGTTTATTGAACGGTTTTTAGATCCAGTCGAATAGTACTTTAATAATCTCAATGAAATTTTCGAATTGAAATTGGATAGCCACCGCGAAAAATACAAGTTACTTTCTTCTGTTTTTTCTTTTGTACTTGGTCATTAGTACATCTTACATATTTCTAAGACGATTAAAGCCTATCGAGACCAAATCGATGGGCTGTAACTAGAACAAGTGTTGATATACGATCACAGGTTATATATCAATAATATTTCGTTATAATATATGAAATATTTCCTTATTGTATTCCTTGGAGATTAAGTAAAAGAATGAGGAATAAATCAGTTCCATAATAGAAAAAATATAATAATTTTCCTATGACTAGAAATAGCAGTTGCATTGTGTTTCACATTTGAATCCCACAGGAATTATGCTAACAGCTTTCTTTTTTCTTTTTGTTTAGATTGCTAGTTTTACGTTTATTTCGACCAGATAAAATGGTACCGGCTGTACAACAATATATTATAAAACAAATGGGGCAACAATTTGTTGAACCACCAACATTTGATTTACCTGGATCATATTCTGATTCATCAGCAATTACTCCACTTATATTTGTTTTATCACCAGGTGCTGATCCAATGATGGCTTTACTTAAATTTGGTGAAACAATGGGTATTTTTGATGAACGAATTAAAACAGTTTCACTTGGTCAAGGACAAGTATGTTTTTATTAACACATTCACCACGATTCAGTTTTCTGGGGGAAAGTCTTCGAAATACCTATTCTTGTCAATAGCTAACTTCTAATAAATACACGGAGCAACATTTTCACTATCGTCTACAGATGATTCACCGTTCTCTTCCTCATATTATGACGTATCATGAGTTAGAGCGAAATTTTTTCCAGTCTTTTCCTAGGACTAATGAAGCGGAAACTCTCTGATCACAAGTTAGAGGAAATAAAAGGATCTGCGCACAACGTTCGCAGACGCTGAACTGGTTGCTATGAACAANCTGTAATGATGTATTTCTATCGGACTCTAATGTTAATTAAGTTGTGTTATTCGAATGAAAAAAAATAGCGGGGCATGATTAAAGTCGAAAACGAGCTTACTGTTGTTATTATGGAAATGGACCCTAATAACAACAGAAGCAGTTCATTATCGTAACCTGATGATTTCTTCAATACTACATTTCAGTGAAAAGTGATTGCTACACCATTTGAAAGAGAATACTTCTAGAATTATGCATATATCAAAATAATTTCAATCACGTTTAAAATGGTTGTGAATCGAATGAATCAAGACAGATTATTTTTTTAGTGTTGTTATTAGGGATATTTATTTCAAGGAAAAAATTCTTCCGGTTTCATCTCTGCTATCACCTTCATATGTATAATGTAATTTGTTATTCAAAGTCTATATGCACAAACTCACAAGTGTCAAAAACCTGTTATTTTTCTTTTTAGTAAATTTGGTTGTTATGTTACAGATGAATGCTACTGGAAAACTTTTTATTCGATATTTCTATTCAATAAACATGGTCAGTCTTTATTTTATTTAACATTAATTTCACAATCATTCTCTTGATTAAACAAAGAAAAAAAACGTCAGCATCTATTGTTTCATTCTAAAGACCAACAAGTGACTATTCAGCTGTTGATTGTCATGTCGCAGGAAACACAAGACACTTTATATAAACTTTTCATATGTTATGAGTTAATCATTTTGTCAATGTGCTGTGTTGATCAAACAACTCGAAATTTAATTAAAATTGTCTCATGTAATTCCTCAAATAACACTTGTAAGATTTTCATCTGGTTCAAGTTTTGATAAAACAGCTGTTAAATAAATACCGAATCATGTACTTAGTAAGAAAATATTTCTTTCAGTACCTAATATGAAACTCAAGTTAGTTTACTTTCTTTTAATATGATCGTCGCCAAGTCATCATAATTCAAGAGAATGTTGTTTTTTCTTTAATAAATAATCAATAACAACGAGAACACATTCAGAAGAATCGTCTATACACTAAACAACAAAAGAATATATTTCAACAATGATTATTTAATCCCATATGTATGAGAATAAATATTAACAGAATACTGTATTCATAGTTACCATTCAAGGCAAGGATGTCATAATGAGCCGCTACAACTATGATTCAAAATTTAACGACATCTATATTAATTTTAGGAAGTACACTCATTATCCTTTGGTATATCTCTTAATTAGTACTTTTGAAATTTAAATTTAGTTAAATATTCTTTGTGGGTTGGTGTGTATAAGCAAAGTGTATTTTAAATACATATATGCCTTGATGTTACACACACCAATCCATTGCAATAGAGTACGAGTCATACGCTCTAATTGTTCTATTATCATTATCATCGTATTGAGGTTTTTTTAAATTATTCATCGAATTGTCATTTATAGAACTAATCTATTCATGTAATTAATTGAAAAAATTTTTCATTTCTTAAATATTCTGGTAAATTTTTTATTCTATTCATTTTATTAATTGAAAGAATTTTATTTATTCATGTAATCTTTTATGTATTTATTTTAAAGCAACGTTTTAGTCGAATTGTTATCAGTAATCAAAATTCGCTTATGATAATAAATGTCATTTATGAGTATCAAATTTAAATATCATTGAAATGTTCAATCTATTTTTTCTTCTTCTTATATATATTTAACACTACTATCCCTTGTTGATGATTTACTAATTATCTGTTCTATATATGATCCAATAGACAATAGTAATTTAAATCCCTATTGACAGGATTCTTTTTACATTGGAATTTATTTTTCTGTTCTATTGATATGATTCAAATGTTATTCATATATTGAGTCAAACCAAAGAATAACCGATATATTAATAGTTTACGTTTGCGTGTGTGTAAGAAAGAAAAGAAAAACGGAAACGAGCAGTCGTAATTAATCTCAGCAACAAATCAGCAATGCATATATTATTCCTCGCACTCGTGCTATATTTTTGCGTTCGAGTCTTTTTCTTTTCATATATCTTTTAGTGTCGAGAGAGTGTAGAAAAGGACAAAAAAAAGAAAATAGCATTGCCCCGTTTATTTCGCAGAGTAACAATAGAAGTATAAAGCTATTGCCTAAGCTAACACCGGCAATGTCTATATTTTTTCTTAACAAATTCTTTTTAATTATTATTAAAAAGAATTACTTTTATCTATCCTCTTTTTAGATGAAAAACATTTTACACAACATAAATTATTAAAATTCTAATAAGAACAAAAATACTAAAGCATAATGTCGTCGCAAAGTGACAATGAAGTACATGATCCAGTGGCTAATTTACATATGCAACCATCAAGAGGTATTCTTAAATCTAAAAAAAGTATTGATGATGCAAAACAAGATATTCAACCTGAAACAATAGCACCATCATTAAATAATTGTCCAACTACTGGTATGACTAGATCTGAAAGTAGAAGGTAAAAGAAAAGAAATTCAAAAATTATCATTAGTACATATTTTCTTTTTCTTAGTCATAAAATTCCGCATTTTGATGAAATGAATATAATTGCAACATATCATCCACCTGATAAAGATTATGGTCATATGAAAATAGAAGAACCTAAAACACCCTATGCACCAAATGATATGATTGATGAAGAAATACTTCCGGAAGTAACGAATACTGGAATTGATCCTCTTACACTTGCACAACGGTTTTTATTTATTAAAAAAATGTTTTTTTTTTTGTCTTCTAATATTTCTTTTTTTTTCTTTTATATTGATTAAGATTAAATCAATCAACAATACCTTCGCCGGATCCATCTCAGTCACGTCGCAGTCGTGTAGCACGTACATCAATTGATGAAGATCTTGAACTTTCATCAGAAGAATTAGGCATGAAAGAATAAATTGCAAAAAACAAAAGATTGTAATTGAAATTCATTTGTAGAACATCGAAAACAATTTGTAACTCATCGTAAACAACATTATAATGAATTTGAAATTGTACGATTACGTAAAAAAGAGATTGAAGATGAATTACGTGCTCTTGAACAAGAAGAACAAAAAGCAACTACAACTAATGCTTCACAGGAATTCGATGGAGAAGGAAAAGGAAGTGAAACGTAAATTGACTTTGACTTTTACTTGTATAAAAAAAAAAAAAAACAAAAATCTTTTTTAATTATTTATTAGTATATCTTCATCTCGTTCATCAGTTGATTCAATAAAGCCAATATTAGTTCATCATCATTCACGAGATTCATCAACATCTTCTGGTCATCATCATCATGTACATGTTGAAGCTGATCATGATGATGAACAAACATTAACACCTGAAGAACGAGGTTTTTTTTTTTTTATATAATAAAGTTACTAACTTAAAAAGAAGTTTTTCTTTTCAGAACGAAAAAAACAATTTGAATTAAAACGTAAAAAACATTATAATGAATTTCGTGTTGCACATTTGGTCGATCAAAATGATGATGAACCAGATATGACTGGATAATAATTCACTGATATTTGATTTCATTTCTTTTTTTTTCTTTTTCTTGTAAGACGTTTATGGTAGTAGAAAAACTTGATCGCAAAGTCCTTTCTTTCTTTTTCTTTTTTTTCTGCTTGTATTTGATTTCGACAGTGTATTCCTTTGATTATCTGTATATGCAACAAAACAAAACAAGTCATAATCCTTTAAATTTTCGAAAAACGATCTCATTTTTTTTTTCTTTTCTTCAAGATGTTAACAAGATTAAATTGTATACGTAGAGGATATTGTCTTTCACAATTAATATTAATTAAATATCGACCGATACATTTAACATGTCCTTTAGCTGTAAAGAATGATACAGTATCATCGTCATCGAAAAAACATTCAGAGACTACACCGACACGTTCTCATTTATCAGCAAGTGAAATATCTGAAATGGTTTTACGACGTCTTCATTTTCATGAACAACGTGGTGTTGTTAAAGCACTTGTTATTGGCTCTGGTATTATAATTATATCGACCGTCATTTTTTTATATGTTTTTCGAAAACCATTAAAAAATCAAACAGTTGCACAAGTTGCTGATGTGGCAAAAAGTAGTTTAGAACAAGGTAAATTTCATTGAAGCATTTTCATCTCTCGCTTTTTTTTCTTTCTAAATTGATAAGATGAATTGCACTTTACTGATTTTGACTTAATTGAGCGTGAACAAAATATTTTCTTTTTCTGCCCGACAAATCAAAAGCATTTCTCTTTCAAATAATGTCATGATAAAAAGTATAGTGCATACTTAACTTTAACATTCATATTCACACGGTCTATTCATAGTTTAATAATTTTTTTAGAAAACAATTATTTTTCTAGATAGTGTAAAACAACAAGTTAATGTTTTATCTCAAGAACTTATTCAAAATCTTTTATCCGATCCAAATATATTATCAAAAGCACTTGCATTTCTTGAACGTGTTATGGATGATCCATCAACAAAACAAACTCTTATACGTCTTTTACAACGTTTGATGATTGATCGTGAAATGCAACAAAATGTAACTGAATTTACATCTCAAATAATTTATGATGTTATGAAAAAACCTGAAACAGAACTACAACTTGGACAATTATTTCGTCGTGCTATTCTACAAAAAGATAATCAAGATGCTTTATATATTCTATTAAAAGAATTTGTTGATGATGATAAAACAAAACAAATGTTAACAAATTTAGCATTAGAAGTTAGTCATCAAGTATTAAATGACGAAGATATTAAAATAGCTACAAAAGAATTTCTTAAAGATATTCTTAATGATTCAAGTTTACAAGAACAAAGTGGATATTTTGCATGGAGTGCATTTAAAAATGCATTAAAACCAAAATGGTTTACAAGTCATGCAAAAACAATTAATTCAATTGTTAATAACAAACAACAATCAAATGAAAATTCATTAGAATTTGATTTTGAAAATTCTATTATACTTCCATCATGTGTTAGATAAAAATAGAAATATATGGTTTTTTAGAATATAAAAGAAGAAGAAAAAATTATTTTACGATAATAAATAAATTGATTTATTTGATTATGTTTCTTTCTTTTGTTTCTTTTTGTTTTTCTTTTTCGTTTTCTTGAGGCGTCAGATGTTTGATTCAATTTTGTTTTTTCTTACATTATGAATAGAATGATTCAAGTACTTAATTTGCTTCGAGTTCTTTTTTTTTCACGTGTATAAAAAGAAAGAGGTTTATATTCTTTTATCTATCCGCTTAATATATACTTCATAAGGAATTTCTTTTGTTTTCTTTCTAGATTATTAGAACAATGCAGTCTTGTAAAGAAAATAAATACTCATAGAACAAGTTTTTTTTTTGAAATCATGTTTTTATAAGTATTCAAAGAATGAATAATATATCTGTCTTATGACTGAATTCTATTAATTTATAATTATATGGGGCAACAGTTGGACTAACTCCTACATACTCAAATTAATTTAGCTACTTTTTTTTTCTTTCTAAAAAAATCTGTGTGTCAATCTAAGACACAGACTAGACACAAGAGTGATTCATACTGAAGAGAAAATTATAGTCTAGATGAAAATCCTATGATTGAAATTTACATATATCTGTGATAAATACGTTAAAAAGAATTTTTCTGCACATGACTGCAGTTAATTGTTTAAGTGTCATAGTTCTGAATCGATACAAAAGCTATATGTAAATTTGAATCATGACATTTCCATTGTGATTTTATATTCTTTGCATCTTTTCATATATGCATTTTGTGTAAATTGATTCTAACTAATGTATAAGAAATAGAAAAATGTAAATATTTAATTGTGTTGTTTTTTGTTCGTAGCTTTATAATAAATTCTAATTTATTAAATGGATCTAGAAAAGGAGATCAAATTAAAATTTTTATCATATTTCTTAGGAATTATTTTTCAAGAAAGCGAGAAAATCAATGAAATAATCACTAATCAACCATTATTTATAAATATTCATGAGTTCATTTCAATGAACTTCAATCACTACTTTTACTTAAGGAGCATTTGACATCTTTTTCCGAGATATCTGATTCATCTTATGATAAAAACAAAATTCCAACATAATTTTGTTACTCAATGATTCATTACAAATGACTCATATTATCACATTGACAAGAATCTATTTTATTCTGCAATTTTCAAATGTATATAAATTTTCTTCTAGTTGTAGATAATTTTTATTTACTTCAACTATGAGTTATCTTTATGGACCAAAGATAATAAAAGATAAAATTTTAACGAATATTTCTGCAGCTATTCGTGAAGTTTGTTTATTTAACATTATTTATTAAGTTAATAATTAAATATGATATATTATTTAGATTCATCGATTAGCTGTCGATGATGATGAACAAACTTCACGCATAATAACAAATGATGATTGGCAAGTGCATTGTTTACTCGAACATCTAGATTTTGCTTTACTCTATGGGTAATAATATATTCTTTGTTTGGAATTATTTTCTTCTAACAATGAATAAAAAAAAAAAGTTGTCAACAAAATCCCTACAGAATCGAATTGTAAAACACGATGTAGTTGCTATTGATAATCAAAGAGAGATTATTTTATTCTATCTATTGTCAAACACATATCTTCACCATCCTTGTATTTAATCCTCCAGAAATACAGTAAGATAGTAGTACATATGTTATAACGAGACGTTATTGATATACAATCTTTGATCATATAATAAGAACATCTGTCGTGGTCTAGGATCAGGTCCAAAATTTTCAAAACCTTTTTTTATATCGTATTATACAAGAAAAAGAAATCTGTTTAAAATTTAGATTAAAATTTGTTCAAGATGGTTATTATAAATGTGTTAGTGAATTTACTCCAAAATTATTATTAACACAAATCGATTCATTATTAAATATAGAAACAAATATTGGTCGTGGTCGTGCATGGTTTTTCTTTGCATTTAATGATAATTTAACAGAAAGTTATATAAAATGTTTTCAAGATAATAGAAAATTAATTAAAAAATTCTATACATCAGATGCAATAGTTAGTGATACTCAAGTAAGATTTCTTTGTTTTTCCTTAGATTTATTGGATCTTTGTTGTTTTTTTTCTTTGCTTTCTATAGAGATTAATTACTCTTACAACATTATGTTCCGGTTTAGAAAATATTCAATTTAATTTAAAAACTGTAAAAAATAAAAATTTAATTTATATAGAGAAAACAAACAATGAATGATTTTTATTTTTAGGATTGTGTATATTTTGATCGTAGTTGTTGGCCTGCATATTTACAAGTTGATATAAAAGATACAGAAAAACTTTCATTACCAGGCATACGAAATGATGTTCCAACATTTGCTACATATTTATCTAGATATGATGTTCAACATTTGCCTTCATCACCAGCTGCTTTACATAGTACTACTGTTACATCGAGTAAATTTTTATTTACAATAGTAAATTAAAAGTCTCCGCTCTCACCGATCTCGGTCATTGTATGTGTTGAAGGTCTGAAATTTTGCTTAGACGCACTTCACGAAGAATGTAGGTCATTGACATTGCAACGCCGTTATTGTTTAAAAAGAGTCTGCATTTCGGGAGTTTCTCGTTAACGACTCGATGAAAGATTATGAAATTTTCACGGCAGATAGATCTCAATAAGTAGGGCAATAGGCTAAAAATAACGATCTGTAATTTTTTTTAAAGGCTGCCAAATTTCGTATGTACAATATTCTGAAGAACAATAAATACATACTTCAGTTTGACCAATCAGGACGTTCTTTTGTTCAACTCAAGTGATCGTAAACTGACTATGTTAGAACTCCATGACTCATGCTCTCAGCACTGTTCGAAATTATCATTAGAAAAGTTTTACATGCAGAGAATAATTGCAATGCGAGTTGTTCTCCTAGGGATTTCGAGGGTTGCATTTAATAAAAGTACTAACTAACAATAAAGAACCCTTATTTATATGGCATTTGACAGAGAAGATTTCAAAGCTACATTAGCGATGAAAAATCCAAAATCGATGTGGGATCTGTTCAATTAATGGACGACATCTATTTTTTACTTGGAGTATTTTCAGCTTAAAAAAGACTATCTACAAGAAATTGTGCTGTTTCTTGAGAAAAATATGACAAATTTTTATATCTTTTTGAACGTTCGTCTTCAGATTTTCTCTTCATTGCTCTTTAGTGCAAGGTTTGCTTCTCAAACTTGTAGGTAATAAAGTCTACTGTAGAAAGTATTTTCTCAAAATGTTTGGACTCATTTTATTGAATTATCATTCAGTTGTTAACTTCCAGGAGGTCGCAGATGGTTTCTCTCAACAATAATTATCACAGTAAAATAATTATAGCCTTTCAAAAAATTGATGAACTTTAATAAAATGATTAATGTAGATAGCTGATACATATCATTACATACTAAGAAGGCGGTTGACAGCAATAATAGATACCATCCATCATAACTCCCTTTGTAGTTAAGCAAAAACGGCGTCGCAATACTAATGATCTACATTCTTGATGACATATACATGTACACAAATTTTCAGATGTCCAACACATACAGTGACTGAGATCACACTGGATCGAAAACATTTGTCCACTACTGTAATAATTTAATCTTGAGATTTTTCGTTGTTTTTTGTTCTGAATAGAACGTGTTCGAGTACCTAAACGAACTGGTCGTACATCGACAGCATCATCTGTTGTTAATAGTTTTATATCTTCGGATATTCATCCAACTACATTATCACGCTCATCATCTGTTAGTTTTGATAACCCATCTATCGATGGTTCATCACTTAACGAAGAAAATTTAATACCAAATTCTACACTTTTAACAACTAGTTCACCATTACCATTAGCATGTACAACAGCAGGACTTAGTTCAAGTTTAAGTGAACTTGATCCTATGTTAAATAATCGGCCACGAACACCATCACCTATACCAACAACAATAGTTGATGAACAACAAAACATGACAATTCCTACAGATAATAAATCAATTTTAACAGATTCAGTTGATAGTCAATCTTTAATAGTAGAAAATCAACCATTACTACTGGAAAATCAACCATCAATAGTAGAAAATCAGTCTGTAATAGTAGAAAAGCAATCTTCAATATTTGTTGAAGATTCAATAAATGTTTTCGAAAAAGCTGAACACTCAGTATTATCTTCATTATCAATATCAATTGATCAAAGCTTAAATGATTTAAGTATTGAAAGAAAAAATGATGATCTTTTACAAGTTACGCATCTAGATGCACTTGATTTACCGTAAGAAGAAATAAAGATATTTCTTCTCGTTTCTTTATTTTATTTATAGAGCTGATGCTAATCTTCAATTACAATTTACATTAGAAGTTTATGAAGTACAAAATAAAGAACAATTAGTTAAAGTATTAATAATAATCGAAGAGTTTTATTTCTGTTAAATAAATTTTCTTTAATTTTTCTTTTATAGTTATTTCCAACAACTATTGGTCATAATAATGGCAATATTGAAAATGTTTTTGTTCTTGTAACAACAATGAATGTTTATTTACTTCAACAAACAAAAGAACCTAATGGTTTATATCGAATAGAAAAAATCGAAAGTATTCAATTGGAACAAATCGATTATATTGAAGTAAAAAAAATCATATCTATTTTAATAAGGAAAATAATGATTTGATTATTAAAGATTGGTCCAAATGAACAATTTTTGCGTATAATTACTATGAGAAATAGTAAACTTCGTTCCTTAACAACAGGATGTGTAGAATTAACAAGGTAAAATTTCTATTACGAAAATAAATTATGAATTCTTTATTTCATAATCTGAAAGTTCAGCAATTTAAAATACTGATAAAAAATATAAGTATCAACGTAATTTTTTTTTCTACGATATTAAGTATTTAACTCGAATTCAAATGCATTCCATACTGAAATGTCATAAATGGAGTATAGTTTCTGAAAAAACAAAATAGTTTCTAGAATGATGTGTGAAAATTAGTTTTGAAAAATACCATCTCATAGAGCACAAAACCTTCAATAAAATGAAAGATCACTTCATTTTCTTCGATCTTACCTTGAAAAACTTATAAGCATCGTAAACAGAGATTTATCATGGTATTGCTAAAAAAAAACGCATTTTTTATGACGCTTATAACGTTTTAAGGGAATTGATACTTATAGCATAATGTCAAAGATGACACTTTTTCCTTATTAGTAATGTAGTTGATATGGATTGCTTATATCAATGATGATCAGTATTCTTTTGCTTTATTCGAAGCTATAATCGAATTAGAAAACATAGATTCTGACATTTTTTACTTGTTTTTTTCGATTGATTCCAACTAATTTTGACATCTGTGCTTTGTATTAAGCAAAACCTAAGAATACATTTGGAAAGAGCTTTCAAAACTGAACACAACTAGTATGAAGAATTGCTCAGAATCCTGTAATTCTCAATACTGAGCATGTGTTTTAGTCAGCACGGATAAAAACCAATTTCTTGAATTTCTAATTTGAGTTGAGAATATTTCTAATTTTGAGAATTAATGGATTCTGAGCAATTTTTCATGTCAGTTGTATTCAGCTTTCAATCCTCTTTATGATCCTATTTTTAAATTTTACCTAATGCGAAACACGGACTACTATCTGGAATTGAGCTTAAAAGCTTAACATTATAGAGGCAAAAAAGTCAATAATACGTTGATTCTATAATTTTGACTACCATAGTATATTGATTCGCTATATCTTCGATAATAAAAATTTATTTTTGTTCTTCTGCAGAGCCATATGTGCTAGTATTTGTGAAGCATCAAAAATTGGACGTTTTCGTGAACCAAAATTATTCCCAGCAGCAATGCAAGAATTATCAATTAAAAAAGCATTAGCTACTGATATGAAAAAGAGTGTAAATTATTTTTATTCAGTAAATTTATATATCGTTTTATTTTCATTCTTAGAATGTTCAGGATGTTCAAATACTTGATTATCATTATATATTTTGGGAAGAACCACAAATGAGTGGACGAAAATTACGTAAAGAAGGTTTTCTTTATACAAAACTTGTTGAATCTGCGACAGCTATACGACGTCTTGGTGCAGCCACTCTTAAATCTCATCGACATTCATTTGAAACATGGCGAAATGCTTATATTACTCTTCGGTATAATAACCAAAAATATTTCTTTCAATTTAATTATTCAATTTTTCTTTAGAGTTGATCGTCTCAATATTTATTTACGTAAGTCAGATACAACTCCTGCATTATCATATACATTACTGTAAGCATATTATTTCTTGTCTTACAAAAACAAAAAAAATGAAAATAATAATATGATTTAGTGATGAAAATTGTCAAGGATGTCGAAGAAATCGTAATGCTGATCGAGCACATGTTATTGAAATAATGTTTGCTCATGATACAACATTAATTATGGCAGCAACATCAAAAACTGAACAAGATGAATGGTTAAATGCTATTATGAAAGGTCTTTCTCAAGGAGTAAATATCATTTAGAAAAAGGTTTAAGTTAAAAACTAATATTTTTAATTTAGCGTTTGGCAATGAAAGATGAAGAAAATTCAGCAAATACAGTTCCATGTAGTGTTACGTTAACAGATGAAAAAATATATGTATGTCATGATGAAAATGATAATGCACTTATTCGTCAACTTGATTCAATAAAACTTGAATATGTTGCACAATTATTTGTTGATCCACAATGTCAATATTATTGTGTATTAGTAAGTAAAATTTTCAATTTTCGATTTATATTAAATTTTGATTCTTTTTTTTTTTAAAGTCTATTGAACATGGAAATCAAGGTTCAAAATCTTGGATATTTTATTTTTTATTCGTTAAAGAAATGATTCAATTTATTAAAGCTTTACAACGAACTTTATCGAACACATATCAGGTTATATATAAGATGATGGCAAAAGGTTTAACAACAACGTATTTTTCTTTTCTATACTGTTAAACACCTAGCTTAAACCCAAATAGTTGATTTTAATAACCAATGAAGTTTTCTACAGTAGTCACAAAAAGTATCTAAACTTCAATGCTTTAGTCTCGTAGTTTTGACCACAAATAGAGCACACTGATCGACCTTCACATCCGGAGAAGATATAAGGTTAACACAGATGTTTTTCTTAGATGAGGATATCTCAATATAAAAAGCAAGTCTTATGACGTTCTGACAGCTCAATGCTGCCCGTATTACCAATCAAAATGGCACGTCAAACGGTTTTAGTTTGCCTAATTGAAGAAGTAATTTCCACACAAGAGCTAATGAGACTTGCCGAAAAGTGATTAATATCTTCGATTGATTGTAACCATTTGCCTTGAAATTTTTTCCAGTGGCCAACCTGCTCTAATCAAGTCTTCTTTTGAAAATTTTACGATCGCAGCCATGTATGGTGATAAGACCGTTCCAAACAATGCATTCTTTCTCGATTTCAAGATTACAATGAATTAGAGTACACTGTCGATGTCACAATATAGACATGTGAATCTTTAATTGTTAATAAGAATATGAAGGTTAATGTATGGAAATAGCGTAAAACTAGAAAAGTGTAAAAAAAAAGCTTTTTGGAGTCCTAGAGAAAAAACTGCGATAAAGTCTATCGATCTCCTCGGATTACTACTGGCGATCAAGGTTTATTGAGTTCTACGTGTAGTCAAAATATCAGACGAAAGGATTGAAGTTTACATATTATTTAGCTCGTAGCGGAACTTCTTGCGACTATTGTATCGAATATATTTTATACCAGGATTTCTAAAAAATGGACATGGTAATTTTCCGGTATCGATGCTATTTTATAACAAAGGCATTTTAAAGAACACAAAATGAGTGCCCATCGAATTTTCAACAACCTTTCTTTAAAAAATTAAAAATATCCCAAAAATCGCCTTTTTTCCAATCTACTTTTAACTTTGTAAGAAAAGGTCATAGAAAATTCCATTAGCTATCAAAATCACAATTTGGATTTAAACTACGTGCTTAACAGTATAGAAGAAGAACAAACATCGTTGTTAAACTTTTTTCTACCACCTTCTATTTATTTTTGTTGTTATTAATAAATTATTTATAGGTTCCAATTGACATTCAATCATTACCTGATGTTTCATTTCAACGTGAATGTGAACTAACTTCGAAGCGTCTTCTTCGTTCTTATCGTCCTTTAACATTAACTTCCTAAAAATTACTATTTTCATTTTTTCGTCCATCTCTCGATGGGGTGCTTTTTTTTTTTGCTGTCGTATATTTCAACAAATTTTTTGTGCATTTCTTTTCACTTTTATTTTACTCTACTAGATTGTGAATATTGGATTGATAGTCATATTTTTTTAAAATAAAGAAAATCTATATGCATGTGTAATAGATGATGAATATATACGACATCTATAATTGTTGATAAAATTGTTACTAAGACAACAAACTCTGAGAGAAGTGAATAAAATGGTTATAAACATATTAAATTAATCATAGAACAAATTATTTTATTGAAAGATAGAGAATGTCGCGTGCGTATCCACCATCATCTAGAAATCCACAAGGTTTGTATATGATTATAATTGAATAGATCTTCGATAAAAAGAATCTTCTTTATAAACAATTTCTTAATTTTTCAACTAACAATTTTGGTACTTATAAAGTACAAAAAAAAAATAGTTCAGTCGCAATTTGAATTATGATAATATGTAAATTATTGTTTTACATCTCGGGCTCTTGATTCAGTTTTAAATAGAGATTAACTTTTATTTTATTTAGCACCAGGTACAAGCAGTGGTCGTCCAATTGGTACAGCTACTCGCTTAACAACAGCAAGTGGAGTAAGTGCAAAAGTTTGATTAATTTTATTCTATAATATTATTTTTTTTCTTAGCAACGTCCTTCAAGTCGAGGTGGTCCACTTGGTTCAAACATGAGAATTAAAGTTGAAGATGCACCTATGGTTCGAGGTGGATTAGGTGGTATTCACAATGCAGGAGGATTAGGTGGTCGTGCAGTACAAGATCGAACATATTTTGTTGGTCTTGTTCGGTGAGTTTTATTTTTATACGTGAAAATTATTGAACTATAATTTATTATTAGATCAAAAGTATCGGATCTTGAATCAGAAATTCAACGATTACAACGTGAAACTGATTCATTCACTGAAGATAATAAACAATATTTTGCATTAAGCAAAGCGTTAGTACACAACAAAATTGAATAGAAAAATAAAAATAATTGAATTATTTCTAGTGCTGAAGATTCATCACAACAAATTGAAAATTTACGTAATGAGCTAGGAGATTATAATATGGTAGGAAAAAATATTTTTCCTTGTTTTTTTTTACTTTCATTTGAGTTTTATTATGTATAGGTCATCGATCGATTACAAACAACAGGCGAAGTAGCTGAATTAAAAAAAGAAATTGCAGATTTAAATGCTCATAATCATCAAGTTGAATCTACTATTGATGAAATTTATCTTGAAAAGCAAAGGTAAAAAAAAAGAACATATAAGTTTGTTTTAAGAATATTTGAATTTCTTTACTAACGATGGCACTATTTGTACAGTCACTCACCGTTTGAGCTCATTTTGAGTAAAAAAAGGGGGTCGCGGTAAGACTAGAAAACTTTCTTCCCATGGGTCTCTGAAGTAAAAATGATGACTATATTACTTAATTTTCGACCTGAAAATGAGTCTATAGATGCATCTAATAACCATTCGAATACTCTGAAAGTTTCAGTCGCAAAGAATATTCATTTGTCAAGATATCGAGTTTCCAACAAAGAATCGCTTGTTATAGATCTATCAGTTTATTTGATAATTCTCTATCTAGACAAACGAACATTCTTGTCAGTTGAAACTTTCAGAATATTCTATAGATCATTAGACCTATCTATGGGCATAGTTGCAGATCGAAATTCTGTTATTTGGTTTTCTAGTCAATACCTAATATGTGTCCATAACCCAGTAAAACGATCAAGACTAGAGATGTGCAGGATTTTTTTTTTGTTTCTGGTCCCAATATGATGAAAACTATTCCAGACTTAACGCGAATTAAATCTAAAAAATAATGAATTTTAACATAATTCGTTAAGGGTCATATAATTTTTAACTATAATCTTTAGTTCCGGTTTAGATAACTTTTTTCTAGTAGTCTCGGTCCCGACAAACTTCGAAATTGTAGCTTTCCACATTGCTAGTCATACTCGGTTCCAGAGGTCCATCGGCACGAATCCTTTAAGACTTTTCTGATCTTACTAAAATTTCCTTGTAGGCTGAATATGAGCTCAAACGGTAAGTTCTAGTTCGAATAATTCCCTCGTTAGTCAAAATTATTGAACATAAATAGTAATAATTATTCGTTACATTTAGAAAAGAGCAACGAATTCAAAAACTTGATCGTGATCTTGCTGAAGAGAAGAAAAAAGCTGAAAGACTTTTAGATAATATGGTAATATTCACATTTTCATATATTCCTTCTCAATGGTTTTTATTTTTATTTTTTTTTTGTTATAAATAAATTTTAGAATCCTGAATATAAACAACGTTACGCTAAAATAAAAGCAACATCAAATCAACTTCAACAGCAAATGGATTCAATGCAACATGAAATTTCCACACTTGATGGTCATATGAATAAAATGCGTGATCAAATGTCAGGCGCCGTTATTAAACAAGAAGCATTAACATTAGTTGAACAAATATATGAACTTGAATTAAAACGTGATCAATTAACTAATGAAAGTAAAAATATTCTAACACCTGAACAAGAACGTCAAAAATTAACACAACAAGTTAAAGAAGATAATCAAGAACTAGTTGCTATGGATAAACGAATAAGTGAATTACGTGAACGAAATGAAAATCTTAAACAATCCTATGAACATGATGATATACAAGCATCATTATTAGTTCAACAACAAAATAAATCTTCAACAACAGTTGATGATGAAACAAAACAAAAATATCTTGAATTAAAAAAACGTGAACAACATATTGATGAATTTTTTTTAACATATGAACAAACACGTGAACAATATTTAAATGATATTAAAAATATTCAAAAAACAAATTTAACATTATTAGCATTAATTAGTCGTACACTTGTTAAAGGTGATCAAGCATTAACACGTGATGATTATACACAATTAAAAACAAATGTTGATCATCATGAAGCTGAAAAGAAAAAATCTCATGATACATTAGCTATATTAGCTGAACAACATCGAAAAGTTAAACAAGATTATGCAAAAGTTGAAACACTTGATCAAAAATTAACAGAAGAACTTCAAGAATTAAAAAAACAATATGCAAAAATGCAAGAAGATTTAGAAAAATTTAATGATTTAGAAGGATTAAAAAGAAAAGCTGAAAAAAGAAAATTACAATTAGCTGCTGATAAAAGTAATATGGGTAAACAAAGACAAGTTACGAAAATTGAAATTCAAACTTTACAATCACAATTCGAAGCTGCACAAACACAATTACGTGATAATGAAACACATCAACAAGTAATATGAAAAGGAGAAACTGAAAAGTTGTTAAGCAATGAGATCAGTCTCTTTCTAACATTGAGTTTATTATTCCTTCAATTGTCAATTAAGATGCCAGAATTCAATTACAATTGGACTTCATTGCACGACTAATTCAAAACTTAGTATTAAAGGTTTATATAGTGCAGAATTTGTATTAAAATTATGCCTGCCTGGTTCCTTCAGTTTCTTTAATATTCATGAATGGTGAAAATTTGCCTTTTTCGATTGATATTTGACGAATTTTTGTTAGAAAAATCATGTTTTCTATCAAAACAAATGATATATTTAGCATAAAGACTGACTCGAACTGTATAGGTCACAAAATCTTCCAAGAATTTTTTTTCGTCTGAAAATTTCACACTGATTCACCCCTCAGGATTAAGACGAAAAATAAAATCAGTCAAGATGCCATTGTGGCTGTGAAAATTCATTTTTAAATTTTTAAAAATCTAGGAAAATTCCAAATGACACTTGAATAAACAATAAAAACGATGTTTTGACTGAATTCATTTTTCCCGCACTAACTCTGGAGGGACCAGGATTGTTGACTTTTTGGACGAAAATAAAAGCGATTGAAGGATTTTGTGACACATATAGATCGACTCAGTTTTTTGTGCTGATTTCAAATTTATCATTTTTTAGAGCTTTGAAAAGTCCATTGACTAATGTATAGTTAAATGTGGATCACTACTTTCAGAGCTCGATACGGGTGAAATTTTGTTATGGCCGCCCTTATTTTGTATATATGAGACAACAATGTCATTTGAAGAAAAGCCTTTCCCTTGATCTCTAAATTAACTTAAAGAAGTTGAAAAAGAGAGACAAACTTTCAATATCATGAACCTATGAGAGATAGATAATATTAAATTTTGAATCAGTCGAAATGAAGTTTAACGATCTAATTTGAACAGCAATTGACTTCTGCATTGACTGTTAAGGATATAAAACTGAATTTTAGGAAGTGTCCAATTTCATCGCTTAACGATCATTCTTCAGTATACTAATGAATTGTTGATCTTTTCATTTTTGTTTTAGCTTGTTGGTCTTGAGAAAAAATTACAAAGTGTATCTCAAACTTTGTTTGGTCTTGATGAATCTCTTGCTTCTCAAAATGCTCAAGGACAATACGAGCAAGTTAAACGTCAAGCATTAGAACTCGTTCAAGCACATAATCGTTGGCTAATCCAACATTATCAAAATTCACCAATCGCTTAATTCATAAATAAAAATTGTTTTTAAATGTACGATTTTGTTTTTATTGACAACCAAGGATGTTTTTTTTCTACATACCATATATATAATATAAAAAAAAAAGAGAAAAGCATAACAACAACAACAAAAAACTAATAAGACAAAAAAGACGCACACACATTTAACAGCATTTTATTGCACAGGTTTACAATTCGATAAATAATAGTTGTTCGATTTATATACATAAATACATACACATACATTCAACCGACGAAAAAAATGATATCTGACATTAATTTTACATAATCTTTTATCAAGTAAGAGAAGAAAAAAACGAGATCAAGAAGAAGCTAAAACATGACCAGTATTTCACATGACACAACAACAAATCAACTCGAGAACATCAAAAAGAAAACGAAATTATTTTTATGAAATAAATAAATAAATAAATAAATAAACTCATCATTATTATCATATCAGTAATCGTCGTAAATTATGTCGTGTTTTATTCGAAAATATAGGAGAAATAGCAGGTCGTTGACGCCATGGAGATTTTATTGGACCTGTTGTTGTTTTACATGGACTTGATGGATGATAAGGACCAGAACAACATTGACAAAAACTATTTCGACATAATGGATTTGTGCAAATGCTACAAAATACAATCAAATTAAAAATCTATTAGCACAATTCCTGCAGGATTAAAATATGAAACACAATGTAGCTGTTGTTGCTAACCACCAGAAGATTGTTTTAGGACGTATGTCTTCATCACTCCTTCTAGATCATGCTTTACAAAACAAAAAATTTCTACGAATAGTTTGTTGAAGTATAGCAAACATGAAAGTGAATTTTTGATAGTATTGTAACTAGACGGGGTAAGGACGTGGCCTTCTTCTACAACTTTTCTCCAATTGTGTCTGTCTAGCTCATAGAACTAACGTTTAACTTTTTGAATTTATCATTGATCCGATACAAGAGAGAAAAGCAAAATCAAATTATCCATGTAATGATACATTGACTACACTTGGTTATGATCAGAATTTTTGTGAGAGTCATAGTTTAGACGGAGATGATTTCACTAACTGATCCTGAGACGAAGAATGCAACCATATCCGATTGGACATTGATTTCATGCTGTTATTCAGTGTTTTTACTCGTTAACTTCGTTTAATCGGACTTTTTTTTTCTTGACTATATCATGTTTTGAGTTTACTTGGCTCAGCACCGGAATAACGAATTTCCTTCATAACAGTAGTTTCCCTTATTGCATATGTTCTTTTAGTGACTTTCTGGATAGTGAAAAAAAGATTCAAATTGTCTTTTACAAAGTTAGCTAAGAACTGAGAATCTTGCAGTTATTAGCCAGAAATGATGGAGTACACTTTTATAACTCCGGAAATCCAAGGAATTGAGAACACGTCATTGTTGATAGATGTCTTGTAGAGAAATGTTCGCCGCTCTTCTAGTCATTTTATTAAATTTCAGAAGATCGTTCCAATTTCATTTTCACAGATAATTTTGAATATACAGTAGGAAACAACATCAAATTCTAATTGTAACCAAGTAATTAATACTTTCTACTGACCCTCTTTTTCAGTGGAAAAATCAACAAACATTTTGTCTATAAAATTTCGATGTATCTGTTATTATCTAGATTTTTCTCAAGTCTACAAATATCGAAGAATTGTGACTGAATAAAAAAAAAAACTGTTATTTAAAAAACGTACCCATGCTGATCATTAACATCAACAATTGAAACATAAGCACAAATCGGACAACGTTTTGGTACCGTTGGTCCATGTAAATATTTTAAATAACCATAACGAAATGTCATTGTACTTGCTGCAAGATGAATATTATTATCAGGTGATGATGTAAATATATTTTGTGATGATATTAATGGAAGGATATTTTCCTCATTAGTTGTTTCAACAATACATGTTGTTGTTGATTTAATATCAAGTAAATTAGTTATTGTTTGCATTGGTTTTGTTTTATATTGAGTTTTTTTAATTGGAGTTTTAATAAAACTATTAAATAAATTACGTTTAACATTATTTGTTTGTTTACGTCGATAATAATCCTTTAATACAGAATACCATTTTCGAGATACATTTGAACAAGAACTTAAATCATTATTTGATAAATTTCGGTAAATTTTTTCAATTATATGATATGCATTACGATGATATAATTGCGTTAATATATCGAAATGTTTTCTTGTTAATATATAATGTTCATAATCAATTTTTGTTAGAAACCTTTTTATAGGAGCATTTATTGGTGATTGTATATCATGTTCGGATATTGGAGAATCATTTTGATTAAGTATAACACTTGATGGTGACAGACGAGATGGTGATGTTAGACACGATGATGTTGTTAATGTTAAATAACCTGAATCTAATTGACTACCAATCGGCATAACTGAATGAAATAAATCATTGTAACTATCATTGTTTTCATCATTAACATGGCTTGACATATTGTTTGAAATTTTCGTATCGGACGGTTGAATTGAAAATAATATCTAAAAAATTTTTAAATATGATAATTTGCAAGAAGTCTATTTTTGATAAAGTAAAATAAGATATTCGACTTTATATGAAAAGACAGCTAGTAAATATTAGGAATGTTTTGAGGTCGCTAGAATCGGAGCATGGATTAAACGCATTTTTTCGGAATCGGTGAGCAAAAACAACTATACTAAAACGAAAATTGGCAGTGCGTTCCCTCCTCTCCCCCCCCCCCGCCGCCCAACCGTCGACGATATCCTCTACTAGAGCCGGTCGGCTTGATTCCGGATTTGGTCCGATCCAAATTCCTGAACCCGACAAGCTCTACACTAATTGACAGAGCATATGAAAAAGTGAGTGTTGTTGGTCTGCAGATGTACCCACGCCTGAATAAATAATGTCAGCCTGAATTATACAATTGATTGATATATGAATCTTTCTCTTTTTTGAATTCTCAGGTCAACGATCTTATTCGTAATGTGTTGTTACTTGACTTTTTGTGCCTGTAAATTGACCTACAACTTGAATAAGGCCCCGAACAGACCGAACAAGATAAAACTGAATTAACCAATGAGACGTTTAGAAACGATAAAACAGAAATAAGTCATCTTTTCGAGACGATTTATCTTAATTCAACTTTTAATGCGCCAATCATTCAATAGCATGATTGAACAATGAAAAATACATGAATCGATAGATAGAGAATAGATGTGATGTCGCTCGAAAAAATTAATTATTATAAAATAGTACTAGTTTTGTTTGATATTCAATAGATTATGACTTTTCAAAGCGTTACCGATCTAACAAATAAAAATGTTTTTTTTTACAACTAAAAACTTCACTAAATTGATTTATTTTCGCTACATTATAGAGGATGTTCTCAGTTTTCATTAGTGGATTATCTATTGTGTGTGGACGCGCGCTGACTTAAAACAAAAATTAAATCGCTCTGTTTTTGGTCTGTTCGGGGCCTAAGACTCCGTACCAATTCTGACGATAATATAAATTAAAAGTATTTTCTATTGAATTTATGTTATTTCGAAAAACAATACCGGTATTAATAATTCAGAAAACAAAACCAATAATATCTTGTTTAATGTTATTGCGTCAATTTTTTTGTTGTATGGATAATAAGAAGAACAAAGAAGAATTTTCAATTCCATAATGGGGATATAATAACCAAACATATGTATGGTCACAAAAATCACCTTATCAAAATAAAACAACGATCGAATGGAAAAATTTTCGAGTTCTTACATATAATATTTGGTTTTCGAAAAATTATCAACCAATGCGTTTTAATGGTCTTTGTGATATATTAAATAAATCTCAAGCACAAATAATTGGTTTACAAGAAAGTTCGTTTGATTTTTTTTATTCTGATTGTAATAAAAACATATATGTATATGTATATATATAGTGACGAAAAATATTCTTCAACAACTTATTGCACAACCATTTGTTCAAGAACGATACTATGTATCCGATATTGATGGTCGTACATTCAATGATTGGTATGGTGTTGTATTATTAATTGATAATCGTCTTAATATTTCTAACTTAAATTTGATGAATTTTCCACAATCGATAATGGGTCGTCGTTTAATATTTGCACAGATTAAATTAGATTAGAATGAAATATTACGTATTGGTACTGTTCATTTAGAATCTCTAGATAATAAACAACAACGATTATGTCAATTAGATATTTGTCAAAAAGCATTAACTTATTCTTCAGGTAGTTATATTTTAATGGGAGATTTCAATTTTTCTGCCGATGATCAAGAAAATGTTGATCAATTTAATAGATTGCCACAATGGATTGATGTTTGGACGTCCTTAATGGATTCTCATAATCATGGTTTTACATTTGATACAGAAACGAATTTAATGATAAAATCTTATTGTACAAAACCAGAACGAGCAAGATATGACCGAATTATTTTACATAGTCAAACAATAATTCCTGTTCAAATTAATATTTTAGGAGATCAACCTGTTGCTAATGAAGAACAATTTCAAATATTTCCATCAGATCATTTTGGTTTGACAGCAGTTTTTCAAAAGAAAAAAATTTATTGAAATTTATCTATGTATTATTGTCATGACTTCTTTTCAGACAAATCTTTCATGTTCAAAGTGCTAGCTTACTTTACATCTATGATTTTTTTTCAATGCAAATACACATAAGATGAAAAAAAATATTGACTTGAAACATGTTTTAAGATTAAGATTTCTTACTAATTTTAATGAATAAGAAATTTATAAAGGTGAACATAACTCTATGTATCCAAATACTAGACATGTGAGTTTCACGCATAAACTCATAGACAATATTACATTAGTAATGGCTCAGAATCAAATTTCTCGTTTAACTTTCCTAAATAACTAAAATCTTATTTAAAAAAATTTACTACAGTCCACCATAGTTGTTTTAAATACATTTTAGAAAAAGTGCAATTATCTAAGATCATCATTCTTGATAAGCAATAAATGTTACCATCAAATAGAAAAAAAGTAACTAAAGCTACGAACTAAAGTAGCTTTGATCCATACACAATCTATCGTATTTTGTTCATCCATGATGAAAAATCAAAATATAAGTAAAATTTTCTTTCAGTAATGTTTTCGAAATTCACCAATCGATTTTTCTATACAAAAATATTCGAAAATATCTTTTGTATTTCTCGAATATGCTAAACGATCTCTCTAAAAAAAACTGGTAAAATCATATTCTTATTTAACAATTTTGATTATCATCTATCATATATCGAGTCAAACAAAGTGCTACACTCAAAATTGGGGTATGGGTGTGGATATTCTCTTAACCACACCCACATCCTCAATTTGAATACGACGCATAACAATGAGATATTACAATGTTTCTCCTACGATTCTCCATGCACTTCTTTAGAAGAACTCTGTTTCTATATCATCAGTAACGCCACTGAAGGACATCTATTTCTATGAGTTCAAAATATCCTGCTCAATAATAATTCTATATTGGTTTGTTTTTAATGAAAAAAAATATTTGCTCTTTTTTCCTAAAAAATGTATGAAAAATAGAATTCGAGAAGTCTTTTTTGATATCATCACAATTGGAATATTTTCCTGAAAATTCAAATGCATTATTGAACCAAAATGATTCCAAAATGAAAAAAAGAACCAACTGTCAATGTAGATATGAGTGAAATGAGAAGTTGACATTGCAATTGAAGAATTATCATCCTTTTTAATGATAACAAAACAAATAAATGTTTATGTCTACCTAGTTATTTCGGTGACCGATGTCAATGGCAAAATCAACGAATGAGTTTGACACTTGAATTAGTACATCGTGTTGAAACTTATACAATTGTAATATTTCAAATTATTATCATGCTTATTGATGAACAAAAATAGATCACATTATATCATGAACAAATAACATATGTATCAAAACGTGATTGTCGCACACAAAATATAATATTTACTTACTTTATCTAAATCAACCAAAGAATTCTTTTACTAATTATTGACTACATATCGATATATTTGATAAAATATCATTAAAATATTTAGTCAGTTGGTATGTGCCTATTCCATTTCAGTTTCTACCTGTTAATCGTATTGCGACCCGAATATTTATTCAAAATAAAACTATGATTTCAAAATTATGTTCATTATATTGTGGTGAACATGGTCATTGTGTAGAATATATAAATAGAAAATTTTTATATTTTTGTCAATGTGATGAAGGACATTCTAGTGTTCAATGTAATATTAAACATAATTGTTCATGTTTATTTGATTCATATTGTCTTACACCATCTATTTGTGTTTGTTCAATGAATAAATTTGGTTCAAAATGTTATTTAAAAAGTTCAGTTTGTCAAATATTCAATAATTCTTGTGAAAATAATGAACTTTGTATATCTATTGATGATCGCATGAGTTTAAATAAATTTACATGTTTATGTACGGAAAATTTCTATGAAACACAATATGAAAAATCGAATTGATATTAAATTTGATGATGATAAAATTAGTATGATGCCATTCGTATTTATACATTTTATTATTGCTATTGAAAATGATAATCATCAGCATAAGACAATTTTTGAAAAAGATTAATTTCAATCAGAATATAATTACAGTTCCCACAAACACATTCATTTCATATTCTCTTAATTGAATTAACAAATCGAACTTACTATTTAGGTATATTAAGAGAAAAATTTATCGAATCCGAATATATTCAAACAAGAATATTGACAAATTATCAATGTTTATCTATAAGTGAATTGATGAATAATACTTTTCTAAATTATTTATTTGTTCATCGTGCTAAATATTATCCTTATTTGTGTCAACAACAAAAGTAATTTAAATGCTTTTTATGATAAAATAGATACATGTGTATATGTGATGTTAATCATTTTTCTAATTGTTTTACATTTAATCATACTTTATCATATGACTGTCAAAGAGAAAATATTTGCGAAAATGAAGGTCTATGTTTTCAAGACAATATTAAATGTTCCATTCTATCAATATGCACATGTTCTGAATGTTATTATGGTACAAAATGTCAGTTTTTTACAAAAGATTTTGTATTATCTCTTGATTATATTCTTGGTTATCATATTAAACCAAATGTTTTTATTTCATCGACAATCATTCGTGATTTTATCTATAATGACATTTTGTAAAGAAAACATTAGACAAACTGGTTATAGTTTATATCTTTTAGCATCATCGTGTAATTCTTTGCTTCTAAGTATTGTATTAGTAATCAAGTTTAGTCAATTGATTTTATCACAAACTGTCATTCTTACTAATCAAACATTTCTTACATTGAATTGTATATTATTAGATATGATTCTCAAAGTTCTTGTTACATCAAATGATTAATTTTATGGATGTGTTGCTTTTGAACGAGTACTTACTGTTATTAATGGTGTCCAATTCAATCAAGTTAAAAATAGACAAATGGCTAAATGGCTAATTTTATGTATATTTCTTCTGACAATTATTACTCATATTCATGATCCAATTCATCGTCGTTTAATAAATGATTCTGATGGTGATGAACAACGATTGTGGTGTTTAGTTCGATACTCTTCTTCAATTAATATCTTTTTAATATATTCATTAATTTTTTTTTCATTTTCTTATTCCTTTCTCAATCAATCTAATCTCTACTATAATTATTATCATATCAATAGCTCGTTCTCATTCTAAATTTCGATTCAAAACACCATTTAAAAAACATTTATGACAACAGTTACATCAATACAAACATCATCTATTTGCATCTTGTACAATAATATTATTAACTATACCTTGCTTAAGTATTTCATTGATTCGTAGATGTATCAAATCAACAAGAGATCTATGGTTGTACGTATTTAATTATTTAATTCATTTTATTCCATCTATGATGACAATTATAGTCTTTGTATTACCAGAGAAAAAATACAAAGATGAGTTTTCTGCAGTTAATTCAACAGATTACTCTTCAAATATTTCATCGTAATTTGGAGACACAAAGATCATAAGAATAATTTTATAGACTATATATACTTCATACTCATCATTTGCTAACTGCTTGTATGTGCTTAAAATAGTTTCATTTCATTTAAAACAAAACTAAATTCAATAATTATCAATGTTCATTCTGAAATTTAGTAGCACAATCCTTATGATGTTAATATATGAAATAGGATATAGTTGTTATTAATCCAATAAGGCATTATTAGTTCAGTTATTATAAGGAAATATTCTTGATATATGATCTATGATCTTCTATCAATTATGTTTCCCACAATTTTTGATATTGCTATAATTATATCCGTCAGGATTTGTGTGCTAAAGCTTAGATGCGGATAGTAGCTCCTAAACGTCAACATTCGTTTTGAGTCATTCTTTTACAAATTATTGATATTTATGACGATAGATATCAGTTAGTTGATCAAAGATTTGCTCTCACTAAGTCATCTAATATGATTTAATGTGAAAAATATATAGGAGATGAATTTACTGTTTAACGATACTTCAGGATGAATGTAGAAAAATGCCTAGTACAGCAATATTTAATTCAGATGGTTTGCATATGTTGTTGCACCATCTTACTGATATATACAGTTCTTTCCTAACATCTTACAATTGGGTTTTAGAATTATTGGAGATAACGTCACTCATATAACCTTGAGCATCTAATGCTCTGTCTTCCAGAATCATCAGCATTTTCAGTTCTCATCCTCACTGGTGTGAGTGTGTTGCTACGAATGTAGCAGTCAACATCAATAACATTGAAACTATACCCACTAACAATTACAACGGTATTATTCATTATGCACTACGAGAACTTTATTTTGTTATGTTTAATGTGTTCAACATATACAGTTTTCTTGTACAGACGAAAATCAAATTCTCGGTTATTATGATCATCTTGCTTCTTTCCTACAATCGTATTATTAATTTGAAAAAAAAGTCATTGTTCAACATTTGACTTCGAACATTCACCGTTTGGTCTTAATTTCAGACAGAGATTTCTGTATTTACACTTAATTTTCGATGCATATCAATCGTGTAAGCATCCAATACAGAAAGAAGAGTTTTCTATTTATAGATACTTTTTGAAAACTTTATAACGTTTTCGTGCAACTTATTAATGAACAATGAATATGAAGCGGATACAAGACTTTCAAGTAATTCGATAGGAATACGATCAGTGTAGATAAATTAAATTATAAACGTGAGCGATTAGAGATCTGCAGTTACCTTTATAAGAAAGACAAATAGGATGTGGGTGTATGTGTTGATCATGCTTTTCAGTCGCACATCCATACCTGCACTTCAACAGGCTTGTGAATCAGTAAAATAACTTAGAAATGTTCATAAATCCCATTTCTTCTCATGGTTTTTCAAAGCTGTTGAGTAATTATTTACATCTACTCTTTAATCTCTGTATCATCATAATTTTCGTCAAATAAATCAACACATAGTCAAAACACAAAGTATAAGTTTTACTTGGAGTGTATTATCAGAACGAAAAATTATTTGTTTTGTCGGTACAAAATCTTGATAACATTGACTTGTTGTTAGATGAAGTCGATGAGTTATTGTTGAAAGAAATGCTTGTGTTTCAAGCAAGGCAAAATATTGACCTTCCATAACAAGAATGAAATCAATATAAAAAAAAAGCTATAAAGAATTTTTCTACATACCAATACAATTTTATGAACTAGCAGAAAACGGAATGTATGCATATGGATGCTGCTGTTGGACTACTTCAAGTAAAAATCGACTAGAATCAAATTTTTCTGGTTCAGGAAAATATCGTGGATCACGATGAATTTCATAGATAAATATTATAGCTGTTCTACCTTTCAAAAATGTTTTACCATCTGAAGATAGAAGGGAGTAATTGAAACAAAAACATTTAAAGAAAAACAGATCATATTGAAGAGTTTCTTGAATTTCTCATCCAATTATTGGAACAAATGGTAGAAGTCTTAATGTTTCTTCTGTTACAATTGTATCATAACTAAAATTTGTTTAAATTACAATCGAAAAATAAGAAAACTTAGTAATACGATCTTCGATTACCTAAAAAGAAAATTGTCTTCGTTAAAATGAATGGTTCTTATTAACTTGATTTCATCATACTACTAGTAGGATAATGTATATGTGTTAGAAACAAAACTTTCTAAGATAGAAAGCTATTCAAATTTAATGGGATGTTTTGAAAGCAAACTGTGTACTAGACATTATTAGAGGTCTCAACCACAAAAATAAAATAAAACTCGCACTTTCATGATGCCAATATTTAATTTCATTTATTGGCATTCTTACTTGTCGAGTAAATTTATGTATAATACCCACAAGACAATTGTGCTCACGACCTACAGCGGAAAGTTTAAATAATGGTCGAGATCATAACAATGGTGAACGCATTCGTAAGATTATAAGCTCCGTAATTCTTAAATGTAACAAATGATTAATTAATCATATAAATAAAATTATATCGTATAACAGCTTCTTCATAGTCTGATTCTTCAGTTTGTGCTCGAACTGTTTTATCCATTGCGGTTTCTATATTTAAAAGATAATTATTGGGTGTGGGTGTGTGGGTGTGTGGGTGTGGGGGTGTGGGTGTGTGGGTGTGGGTGTGGGGTATGGGTGTGGGTAGGTGTGGGGTGTGGCTGTGGCTGTGGCTGTGTAGGTGTGAGTATGGGTGTGTGGGTATGGGTGCGGGTGTGAGTGTGGGTTTCAGGATGAATAATAAAATATGCCCACACCCACCCACACCGACACCCACACCTACACACCCCCACCCACACCTACACACCCCACCCCCACCCCCACCCACCCCACCCACACCCGCACCGACCCACACCCAAAATAATCAATCATTATTTCTTGATTTTACGATTTAATGTGAATAAAATTATTTTTGTGAGTATTACTTATTTTTTAATGTTGCATATCGAGAATTGAAACTACGTAGTTTTATGTCACATTCAACGAGTCATATTTCTTGTTTATCTTTTCATGATTGTTACATTCGTGGTACCAATGCTTTAATCATAATTGAAATAAATTCTATTTTGAAATTTTTCTTCCAGAAAGAACTCATCGATTGATATTTTTTTCAGACTTCTTTCGTTTAAAAAAAAGATAATTAAAGAAATGCGTGAATATAAAATAGTCGTACTTGGTAGTGATGGCATTGGTAAATCAGCATTGACTGTACAATTTGTTCAAGGATTATTCGTTGAAAACAGTTCTTTGTCATAAGAAATCAGGTAGAAGTCGATGGACAACAATGTTTGCTGTATGTTTAAGTTCTTAAAAATCAATAGTATTTTTATTTAGATTTTATTTTAGTGAAATTTGGATACTGATGGAACAGAAAGTCGTTTGAAAATTTTTTCTTTTGTTCTTTTGTAAAAAAAAACATGTGAAAGTAGTTTGAGAGGTTTCTATGACTTTTTTAAAGGATAATCTAGAGGTCTTATACTTATTGACCAATAAAAAAATATAATCTAATTGCGAAATATTTTGTTTGTTTTTATTTTATCCAATTTGATATTTAAACACACATTGATTGTAGATAAGTAATAGTTTCGATCTTTGCATCAATTATGTTAAAAGTAGATTTTTACAATTATAGTCACAATAGACTAGTCAAATTTGTTTTTTTCTTGAAAATAATTATCATGAAAGGTAAAGCTACGAAATTTCAACAAAATGTTGATAGTCAAATTCTCTTAAATCTTGTGTAAAAACACTTTTGATCCATAGAATGTTATAAGTCACACATGTAGGGTGTGGGTTTGGGTGTGGGATGTGGGTGGGTTGATGGGTGTGGGTTGTGAGTGTGGATGTAAGTGGAAATTGAATGAAATCGACTTTGTCTACATGTAATAGCGACAGCCACATCCTACCACATAGCCACCTGTACACGCACACTCAGATTCTCATCCACACCCCACCCCCATCCACCCATACCCATCGTCCGCTACTTTCTGGGAAAAACTAGAAAAGTTTACTTACTATAATTTTCTTTTTTTTAATTTTTTTCTTTGCTATTTTAAACTATTTATTCTTATAGTTGTGTGTCGCCGTGCGAGCAACCCGTATCTGTTGGCCCTATTTGGTTTTTCTTTCATCATTTATTTATGTTCATAGTGATCGTGAACTTTAGCGGAAAAACGGAAGCTAGTTTACTTTACTGTTCTTCGTTTTATTGCATCAATATTTTAACTGTTTTTTTAGCAGAGAAACGGAGGAAGCTAGTTTAGTTTACTTCTTTTCTATTTTATTTATTCCGATAGTTGCCGAAGATTGAACAGAAGAAACATGATGAAAAAAGCTTTCCTTTTTCTTTTTCACTTGGTTGTTCCGAGTATTGCTCGTCATTGTTTGTGAGAAAAACCTGAAAAGTATACTTACTGTAATTTTCATTTTTTATTTAGTTCTCATGACACTTCTAACAATGGGATGGGTGTGAGTATGGGTGCGAATAATAGAAATACTCACGCAAACACCGATACCGACATCGATGCCCACACCCTTTCTGTCATTAGAAATATAGTTGATTTTACTTGAATTTAGAAACTACTACTCAGTTTTTTAAATGGCCGATGACAAGTGCAATGCCATAAATCAATTAAAAAATTCTGAATGGCCAACGGTTATTAATTCTACGCATTTGAATAAATATCGACGTGCCATATCTTATGAACCTCATTTTCCTACCAGACGAAAACGGATTACATCTAGTAATTCAATAGTATTTTTACCTTTTGATGATGACATTCTTGAGGAAAATGAAAACCCATCTAATCAACATTCATCATCAGACGATGTAGCTGCTCCACAAAATGGTGAAGCAAGATTAACTTTTGAAGAAGACTCGGCAAAACCATCAACTAGGAAAATGCATTCAATCAAGGCATGGTATCATCGTACAATTCCTGACTATATAACCTGTCATCATGTGTGGCTTATAATTCATGCTTTAGTGACAATTACTTTGTGTGCAGTCTATTTTACGCATATAATTCAAATTTCAGGTAGCACCATAGCAATTTGTGAATTGCTTTTTGGTGTGCTTGTACGAAATGAAATCTTTATAGCTCTACTCCATCGACTTGTAGCATTGATTCCATGTTTCAAATATGAATTTAATCGAATGTTACATTGTATTGGTGGTCTTCATGTTTCATCAGCAATCGCTACTTGTGTCTGGTTATTAATTTCTCTTATTTGTGAACGACATGGCTTAGGTGTACGAATAAGCGGTGGAATTATTTTATTTTTTATGATATTTATTTCAATGACAGCAATACCAATAGTTCGTCGTCGTTTTCATAATACTTTTGAACTTATTCATCATTATGTTGGTTTGGCGTGTATAATCATCCTTATTATTCATGTAATCTTTATTCAATTAGACGAATTTGATTCTTTCAGTACAAAAGCTCTATTTAATGTCCCTGTTTTGATTGCACTATTTATTGTTATTATTATCCTTTTACCATGGATATGTGTTCGTAAAGTGATCGTACAATATGATCAACCATCAAATGATTTAACTATTATTACGTTTCCACGTGCACTTTATCCATATGGTTCAACGACACGTATATCATTAGATGGACATGAATGGCATGCATTTGCTATTGCTCTAACTGATTCCTACACAGATCAACATTCAATCTTAGTTGCAGCTGTTGGAGATTGGACAACAGGTTTAGCTGCTGATTATCGTTCTAATAAACTACCACAACACGTATGGATTCGACGAATAAAAGGGCTTGGCTTTATGTATAGCATTCATGCTTATCGAAAAGTATTAATTGTATGTACCGGTTCTGGTATTGCACCAGCATTACCCTATATTAAAAATCCGTTACCTACAACCCATACACATCTCTTATGGATCGCTAAAAGACATGAACAGAATTATGGAGAATATGTTTGGAAATTAGTTCAAAAAACACATCCACATTATACTTTACATGATACAACAGTTAATGGACGACCTGGTCCTCAGCTCGTTGAAAATGTATTTTATAGAACAGCTTCAGAAGCTGTATTTGTTGTATCAAATGAAAAATTTACTATTGAAGTGGTTAATGCACTTTGGCGTAAAGATATTCCTTGTTTCGGTGCCTTGTTTGACTCTTAATAATGTTTATTTTTATGAATTGAAAATTCTTTATAAAAAAAAATATCTAATAATTATGGTATTTAAAATATCAATTTAGAATATATAACAAATTAGTCGATTAAATTGATTAAATACTAAAATCATTAAAAATGCGACATTTGACACGTGAAGAATGTTTTTTTGTACTCAAAGAAGAAGCAAGCAACTAAGAAGACATTATGAATATATTAAATGTGTATAATTTCTCTCTATATATATATGTATTGTACTATAATTTTATTCATTGAAATAAAGAAAAATATTCCTCTCAACACGAACGAAATTGTTTTCATTGACTAACTTTTTGATGATTTTAGTATTTAATCAATTTAAAACAAAAAGCTTAAAGAAATAAAAAAGCTAAATATGAGTAATGAAGGATCTAAGAGCAATATATGTGATAATAATATTATCTTTTTTCAATATCTTTATAAAGGGTAAATTAAACGATATAGTTAGCGGGCAAAACTTTTTTCGTCGACTAAATATTGCATTTGAACTTCGAATATTTTCAAAACTTCGTGAAAACAGTACGACTCATATATGATTGTTCACGTCTATAATTTGTTTCCGATGTAAACGTATCATCATAAACAGAACACTACAAAAATCCTTTCAAACTGTATTTCATTTTTAATGCATGTTTGTTGTTCAATAAATATTTTTAATTGCGTTTGCTTTTGTATATAAACAGCAAGATTAAATACAGAAAAATTGAACACAGGCCGTTGATTCCGACTTGGGGATACGGTCGGTTTCGGCCGTATTCCCTGACTTTTTCAGCGTGTTTTCTGTAGGATCCACTGAGCTTTCCCCAGGTTCTGGCGGAAAAACACATGGCACTTGGAAGCAGTATTTCGAGCCGGAAATTCACCGTAACTGGAAACGGTTTTTATCCAAGATAATCTCGCAACGCGAAATCCACAGGAAACTACTAGATTCCCGCCAGAAAGCGAAGCAAACTGTGGGAAATCCAACGAAACAAAACAAAGATCCAGCAGAAATCCCGCGAATCCAACCTTCAATCCCGCCCAGGTCGATCGTTCCGGCCACGAGATACTGCAGAAACTGGCAGAAAAGATG